>MU182234.1:268886-332342 GCA_016904865.1 Pissodes strobi
CAAACGCACTACATAATATCAAATAATCGCTCTCGTATCAAACGTCTAACACTATCCCACACATGGAACAGAAAAACCAGAAATTGAACCGCAGCTTTTCATAATATGAAACCAATAAAACCAATATAACTGGCTCCCAGCCTTTCCCTATCACAAAAAATAGGCAGTAGTTTCGATATCAACTGCTAATATTCGGCAAAACCGCTCATTGTCGAGGACGCCGTAAAACGGTATTCTCCTCTGGTAAAAAGTCCACAAAAGAAAATTATGTTGTACTTTCTTGGCCCTGAAAAAGTTTTAATGAACCATCTTCCCATCGAAGCATTTGCTCACTCTCGTAAGCGGAGTTCCGTCTATAACATTAAGTAATAATTTATTAATAAAAAGGACACTTCATGACATTGAGCCTGCCTGCATATTTCTCCACATGTATTCTTTGGAAAATTCCAGGGCGAGATGTGTTGAGAAGCGTTTGCGCAAGACACTTGGAGAACCTGATCACTGACGCCTGAAGGTGTCGACCTCGCGTATTAAGATTGTCAGGTTCCGAGAGGCACTCTCGGATCTTAACCATGCTCCGAGACTGTACCGCCGCGCCGGCGACGCGACGTTCAAAGATAGTGTAATTCAGGTACCTCACAGGGAGGCTCAGGTTTACCCTGACATATCAGTTGGGCCTGTTAACGGTACAAAAAGGTTCTTTTTTTTTACAGTAAACGATAGTAGCTTTCTTAATATGATTCTACCAAACATTGAATCACTAAGAGCAAAAACTAAAGAACTGGAACTTCACTTAGAAAGCCATGGAAATCCGCGCAATTTTCATTTTAGAAGGGGATGGAAGCATCGAAAATTTCAAGGCGATTGCCATAATTTATTACAGGATATGTGATTAACAGATCAAGAAGAATATCACAGCTGTCAATGTATATCGACACATTTCATAGCTTATTAAACATTATAGTTGGTCCGAGATTAAATAAACCACATTGTGTGCGTGAACCAGTATCTGCTGGAAAAAAACTTCCACGTACCGGGTGATCATTTATAATGTCACCCCCCTTCAATTTTTCATTTTACGCATTAGAAAAAAATATTAAATACAAAAGTTATTAAGCATATATTTTCATTTATAGAGGGTGTTGTAGCAACACATGACAGGTCAAAGTTCTATTTTTTATGAAAGACTATGCATATTAGTACATGTGAATAGCCTCCTTAAAAGTGTTAATATTTATTTTGTATAATGTCCTATACTTCATACTTCATTTAATAGTTTTCGAAAAAAGAGCATTTTACTAAGCGGTTGCATTTGATAATCAAGACTGTAGGGCCCAGGTCTTAGGTGGCCGCAAATTAGACGGCTACAACTTGAAAACACTATATATGACCTTTACGACAAAAAAAACGCAGTTTTATATAGTGGGAAAAAAATCGGACTTTTCTAGAATAACAACAAAAGATGTAACTTGAACTTTTATAATGTAAATTGCTCAACTTGGTCGCCATTTTCTTTAATACATTTAGCAGTATATGGCTTTCAAAATTAGGGCAAATTAATGCTGAGACAACGGGAAAAAAGGGTTGAATTTAGCCAAATTATGTTGGAAAAATTAACCAATACAATGATTATTTGAAAACTGTATTTTGGACCGCGAATCGTAATTTTTAGCTAGTGACATGGTCAATAGAAAAAATACCAGGCAGTGGACCACAGTAGATCCCCTCTGCTACGGAAAATTTCAATTTCAAGGTCGCCAAAAAGTCAATGTATGGTGTGTTATTTTGAACAACAAAATAATATGCCCTTATTTCTTTGGCCATACTTTAAACTGAGATGGCTATTTCAGTTTTCACCAGTAAAAATTAGAGAACTATTTTGACAAACTGCCACTGAAATAGGAGAGAAACATCGTTTTCCAACAGGATGAGGCTCCACCCCACAATATTGTAGCTGTCAGAAATCGGGCAAATCAAAGGTTCAACGAATGGATTGGAGATTATGCACCAATAAATTGTCCACTGAACAGTCCGGACTTGACGTTTTCGCAGGGAATTCTAAAAGATCGTGTCAATGCCTATACTATTGAAAACATTGACTAGAGAGATTAAATCATATACCCAGTCTATCACCAAGGCATTAAAAAGGTTACAGAAAACATATATTAAATAAAAGTGGCATGAATCCCTGCATAAGAAGTATTTTTTAAATTTTCAGTCTTTTATTTTTATACATTTCGGTATTTTCCTTATAAAAATGTTTCAATTTTCTTCAATTTTTAGTAATATATTCAAATTACTGTTTTCATCTCCTTCCACTTGGATTGGATCTTGATCGAAACTTTTCATATTCGATGGAACGTTTGGAACATGTATCCGAGGGTTAATTCTGCGGAGTTCCCTTTGAGCCAATTAAACGCTATTATTTGCTCTACTAAATATTTCCAAAATTAATTGTTTTTCTCTTTCTGAGTAGCTCATTTCTACAGACCTTGTCTTAATATCAACCATTCTTGACCGATTTTAAACTTGAGAAGTTGTTTTTCTTTAACTCTTGTCATTTCATTATTTACCGTCACTATGACCTAGGTCAACAATGAACCAAAATCACGTAAAAATCATAACACAAATTGACAGTTACCAAGCCTACCTGACAGGACAAAGTACAAGTAATGTTGCAAGATTTCCAATCAGATTTATTGAAATAATTAATTGATAAACAATCTTGAGAATAGTTATTTGGAAAAAGAAAAAAATATTTAAGAAATAGCATTTCACCTAGAATTGTTATTTTGCATGAAGCAATAAACTCCAATCCGTTAACATATTTGAAGAACATTTATTTCTCGTTAGTATATTAGAGAACTTGTGTCAATTTGGGGATCGCCTAACTAAAAATACAAACCCCACCATTAAATGCATTCAGAAACTACCTTTTTTGTAATCTTAGTAACATTATTTATAAATTAAAAACATATACACATACAAATTCCCTCAATAGAGTAATTTAAAAAAAAATATGCCTTCATATGTATGTATATAAGTATATGCTGTAAATATTCACGAAAAAATGATATACAATAATATACAAATTGCTTTCGGAAAGTAATTTTTGAAAAAATATGAAACCATGATAATGTCTAATAACTTCTCGAAGGGGAAACATTATAATTTTTTTAAATTTTTAAGTTTTTTCTGGGAAAATAGATGAATTGTAATCTTATTGGTTTTTTAGTATTTATATTCTAGTTAGATTTAGGCTTAATATTTGTGTGTAAATATGTATTTTTATTATTAAGATTGTGGATAGCATTTGATTTGGGTGTACAGTTTGATGGCAAGCTACAGTTTTCTAACATATAAATATTATTGTATCACAGTCACTTAAAATGTTGAACTTTATCACTCGTTCGTCTAAAGAAATTGATACTCCCACACTAAAAATACTATACTGTATTTTGGTTAGATAAAATCTGGAGTATTGCTCGGTTGTGTAAGGAGGCAGCACATGCAGATCAGTGGTGATAGAAGTGATGCTCACAATATCTGTTCTAGATGATCACATGGCATATAATAATAGCAATCAAGTTCTTTTAAATATAAAATTATATACTCCTTTCAAAATTTAGCATCGAGCGTTATCATTAAACTATGTGCATGGTACCATTGTGATGCATATTTCAGATTTGTATAAAAAAACACAGACAAGTATTAAAATACTGCATTCATTCACTTTAACTTTTAGTTGGCTATTGAAAGATATTTATAGAATTTTTGTACCTAAACCAGATTTTCAAATTGATCTAAAATATTACCAAGTACCAAGGAAGGCAATAATTCATTCTTTTTGTGAATTAATATGTTAAATTTAGACTCTGTCATAAAAAATAATAATTCATAAAATAAAACAAATACTTCAAGTAAAGTAGAATCTCCTGTAGATCTTATTCTTACCTCTAAGAACTTTTGAATTTTCTGCTGTATCGGAACAGGTATCCTTGGAAACAGTGTTGAGAACCATTCCAACTTGACAAGCCACTGTCTCAACATCTGGCCAATAGACATGTTTTGACCTCCACCAGCCTTCACATCTAGTTCCTGCAACTCGTCAACAGTATTGAATAAAAAGCCAATATTAGCGTTTGACACCTTTTGGAGGGCCAAATAAATATTTTTATGGAATGCGCCATTAGTTTGAAGATCTAATACTTGATTTATAATCAAGCAAAAGTAAAATTATTTCAAGACGTTTTATAATATTCAAAAAATTCGCTTTTGGTAACCTATTAACTTCTGATCGAACCGGAACTAGACGTTTTTACCATTTAAAAGTAAGATGCAAAACTATTCAGTAGATCAATAACAACATTTTAAGAGAATCTTTACAGAAATATGTATGAATTACTAATATGTGAAAATGTTTTTAAACACATTTTGATTACACAATAGGAATTCAAGAGCTCTGACTAAAGGTTTCTTTCCATCCGCTGAGATTTATTCCATAAAAACATTCTGTTAATCATAGCCCCATTTCAACTGTACCTGAAAAAGTAATAGAAAAAGATAGGCACCACTCTACCTTATGTACGCACCTCTTCGTCCTCTAGATAATCCTCATACCATTCAAGTAAAGAGCTGGGATGCAGCACATATCTTATATACATGAAACCAAGGGCCCTGAAATTAAAAAAGATAACTGCTATTGCATTAGTTTTCACAAAGTTAGGTAGGATGCAAGGTGGATAACAATATCAATTACTTTTAAAATGTCGGTTCCCACCAGATGGGATTTCTAAATAGAGATATTGTTTTAGCTTGGTATTTGAAAATATTATGCACATGTAGGGCATTGTGAGAAAACTCCTATTTTTGATATTTGTGATGTTGTATTCTGTCTCTTAGGTGCTAGACTGTATATATGTAATTTGTGTGTAACTATGGTAATCTGTAGTCTTGTCAGTTAGGTCATATTTAATATTTACTATATCTTTGTATCATGTCACTATTACTAAAATTTTATGATTTTACTATTTCTCTTTATTGGACGTGCAAGAATACTTTATTGTATGCATTATTGTGAATAAATATTTGTATTTGTATCCTAATTCATATTTAGTTTCATTATGTGATGGTTTAAATATTAACTTTGTTCCCCATTAGGTTTGAATAGTTTACTTAAATAGAATAATTTACAGTTGCTTGCAAAATATATTACTCGCTTCTCTCATCCACTATAATTGATTATGTTGTTCCAACACTAATACTTATTGTGATATTGTTTTAAAGTATATTGTTAACACCTGAAATCAAATCAAGCGTATTTCATGTTAAAAAAATGACGGAAAATCATTTGCTTGCCAATTTTGGAAAAAGAGGAGTGTTAACTTTTTCTGGAGTTGTGAGATGTTACTTTCCTTCATTCTTTAACCAATTTGAAAGCATATTTATCTTAAAATACTTTTCGTGCACTGCTTAGGTTTTGTCAAATCCAGAACTGTACAATTTTGGACAGAAATTTATAGACCTTACTGGCTGTAGACTTTGGCAATGGTGGAAATTACTACCCCCACGACGCAATAGTGTGTTGCGAAGAATCCCACGCCACTCCGCCAAATTTTTTCTTTTACATTGGCACATTAATATTACTAGGAGAATGGAGAGAATGAGATAAAAAAAATATGTTTATCTACGTGAAAATCGATGACTGGCTATGAAAAGAAATGGGCAATTAAATAAGCATGCACACCCAAATACGACAGTATTAGAAACTAAATTTGCAAATTGCGCATGTGCAGCAGAAGCAACCATACCACGGAAGAAAGAACGAAAGAAACTAAATTTGAAAATTTCGTTTGTTCACTTCTGCAAAATTTATATGCGTTTGTGCCCTTTATTAGCATTAAAAGATATATATTTAATACATACGTCGTTTTTCTTTTAATGGGACAAAATGTTTCTAAAATTCTTTTAATATTGATTATAAAAATATTATTAAAAATAAATTTTGGAAGAAGATTGTCATAAGCTATGTTGTATACTTTATGTTGTTAATGCTTAGGCTAGAAGATTGAAAACATAACGATCGTGGTGTTATGAGAGAGTAACATGGATTCGTAACACCCTCACATACCGTTTTTCTTATAATGTCCTCATGCTAAAATAAAAAATAAACCAAATAGCCAGTATTATTTTTACGATAAATACAGACAATAAATCTTTTAATAGGTACAAACATGTTTATTGTTTAAAATAAATACTGCAATTTTGAAACATTCCTGAAAAATCAATAGGTTTTTTAATAAGCTTCTAAGGAACGTTTACTTTTTTATTCTCATTTGATTCTTCAAATCTTGATGTAATTTGAAAATGGATAAGTGCTTATCTCATCAGTTTGTTCAATATTTCTTGAAGATTCTCCTTTAAATGAACCCACAACACCTATAATCATAGTAGAAATACAATTTTTCGAACTTAGCATAACTCTGAATATTGCATTACCTTTCTTTGCATTTTCACTGTTTCGAACCTAGCACCTGCCTTGATCAGAAAAGACGATTATGCTTGTGTATTTTAATATTTTTCTTATGCATACAAAATGTAAGTATGTAATTGCTGTTTTTGTTATTGAAAATCTGCAATTTTCCTGAATTAAGTGATTTTGATTTTGTGATTTAAATATTTAACTCCATATATATGAAGTTCCCTGAAAGCATGTTGGCAGCAGCTCTGATATCCTAAACGCACAATTACTCTGACACACCCACAATGCAGTCTGAAAATCTGCTTGCATTTATCAATTGTGCGTGGTGTGCCACATGGGTCAGTACTTGGACCAGTTCTATTTCTGATTTACATTAATGACCTTGCTACTTTGAAGATTACTGACATGACACTCTTTGCTGATGACACATCAATCCTGTGGCATGCTCATGCTGCTAATATGTTAGGAGATATGATTAATACTGATTTGGCTCAGGTAAAGGAGTGGTGTGACTCCAACAAACGGTCTTCTCAACACCTGGACCCCACCACCTTGGGAATGGCTTATTTCTCCTGCATAGAGTCCCGTTTCAGATATGGGATTGCATTTTGGGGTAGCTGTTCTCAGTATTTATTCTACTCTGTTTGTTCTTCAGAAGAAAACTTTAAGATTCATGTATGGGCTTCGAATAAGGGAATCATGTAGACCATTCTTTGTGGAGCGCAGGATCTTGATTTTGACCTCTCTGTTTTTACTGGAAAGTGTTTGCCTTCTATTAAAAAAATCACACAGCATACAAATGATACTTCCCACAACACACTCATGTTCCTTTGCCAATACCTGTATCTACACAAATGAAGAACTCTTTTGTATATATGGCAAAAAAAGCCTTCTTGCCTGAAAACATAAGAACATTCACGGGTTTTAAGAGATTTAAGAAAGAAGTCAAAACTATTTTAATGGCTAGAGCTTACTATAGCATCGAGGAGTACTTCCAGGATGGATAGAGATATTTGGGTCGGGGTTAGTCCATTCTTGGTGCAATAAAGCAGTTGTTTGGTTTTCGCTGTTTGTTTTTTGCTTATTTTATTATAACCTGGATTTTTTTACTGATTTTACTGACTTACTGACTTTATGTAGGTATGGACTATTGTATTGTAATCATATTGTCTTTTCTTTACCTAGTTTTTTTTTTAGATTAGTTTATAGTTTATATTCTTCTTTAATTCTTTGGACCAATAAAGCATGTTTTGAATTTGATGGTCTAACTGTCCCCAGTTAAGAAGCGAGTATGACATGTTTGATAGAAAATAGCCATGATATACAAACATCAAAGTGGATTGTGACATGTTCCTGGACAGAACCCTTATCAGAAAAACTACTTTTCAAAGCTTGTTACTCAATTGGTTAATATGCTCTTTCCAAGACAAGTGAGTTTAGAATCGACAGTTATATCCAGAAACTTGATGTGTGGATCACGTGAAACATACAGTAAAGTTAATATTTTGTGTCTTGCTATTATGTAGGTTCAGCCTATTGACAGGAAGTTATTCCTGTATATTGCAGGATGATACCAATCTAACCTGATATCCTCATATACCTTTATTACCCACGGTAAATGACTGAGAGAGACTCATTAACTGTGGGTAGTAAGAGGATATGAGGATGATATCTGTTTAGATTCTTTCATCCGCAAAAAGAATTGTTTGATTTATCTTGGATCTGGCAGATCATTGATATGTCAAGAAAAGTCATAGTAATGGGAAACATATTGCATGTGCTCTGAGAGGTAGGATTTCAGTAGCTTTTGGTTGTTGTTATCAAAATTATAGTGTGCCAGCTTTTTAAGTAAAATTCGGGTCAAAATTTTTTTAAGATCAAAACATTAGGTGGTAAAGTTTTTACGAAGTCAAGTGAAAAAGTTGGGACTCTTAATAATTTCTAATTACCTTGTGTAGGCGGTCGCCTGAGAACAGTCGTGCCGACACGAAATTAAGAGTCCCAACTTTTTCAATTGACTTCGTAAAGACTATAATTTGAACAATCCTCATTTTGTCTTTTATCTTTATATAACAAAATGACTGGCAATTTTAAGTATAGATGGGAAGACACTTTTGGCTATTTAGGGAGTTTTCTAGTTTGGTTAGAGGAAATATTAAAATGTTTTCAGAATTTTTATATTGATACCATATCAGTTACCGCTATTGCCATTTTTTAGGTTATTAATAATGTGTCTCATATCATTGATAGAGTTGGATTGAAAAGAAAATTTGTCATAGCTATCAATGTTTAATCTTAGAAACTCTTCAAAACCTTTATGATATGAGAGCAAATCATTTATGCCGCATTGAGTAATGTTGACAAAATATGTATTAAATGTTTCAGCATTCAATTGATCAGTACAGGCTTTTGGGAACGTGTAAGCCTCTTAATTAATTTTTGCATAGCAATCTGAGGAATATTTGCATTTTTTTAAGTATGACAATCAATACCTTAAGCAATAATTTAATAACATAAGTTACAAAACTGTTCCCGTTCACAAATCATGTTATTTACTTAGGAATTCACCCCTATGATGAATGGCTAAGTCCTTTTCATAGATTTAAATTGACCTTTTAAAACTTTTCAAGTTCAAATACCTGGCCTCAGCTGAAAGCTTGATTTAAAACTTGAATGCCAAATCAGTTGGTCTATCCTCACACCTTTCCACCCTGCATAGTGGCACAGAAAGCTGCCCTTGTGTTAAGTCCCCGAACTTCTTTTGTCAGATATTCAGTTTTATTTTGATACGTGTAAGTTAATATTAAAAAATAAGGGCCCGTTGAACAATAGCACAATCAAAAATAACAATTTTTCTATAAAATAAAAAACAAGAAATTAGGTATTCCATATTAACTTTCTAATGGAAAAAAAGCAAAAAATTATTTTTTTTTGTATTTTTAACCTCAAATATATTTGCATCGAGCGTTCAGGATTCCTCGTTAACTTTTGTCTTGAAATATTTGAACACTTCTTGCCTGGCCCTCCGCTCGCTTTGGAGGCACAACCAAACAAAACTAACCCAAGCTTACTCAAGTTAAGGCATACAAATGCAGATATAAGTAAAAATTATTACTTTAAAATGTATATTGTCCGTGGGTGCGGAATGTCAGTCACGGCAATGGCGCACCAATGAGAGCAAAGAGTGACTGTATACCTACACAAATACAACCAATAGAAAATGAGCATGCTCTATTGTTTGCTACGCGTCGAAAAATAGTTCCAGATTGAAATATTAATATTATAAAAGCAAATTAATATTCCGCATTTTTTTTTCTTAAATCAACTTGAAATAGTTACAGATAAATATATTACAGTAATTAATTAGAAATGTAATTATTCCTTACGTCAAGAGGGGTATCAAAAGTACATCTAGAGTGGCAAAGTACCTAGACATACACTAAAATTAGACATATATTCAATCAATCAAACAATCAATACATGCTTTATTGTCAAAGATACAAAAAACAATCTTATTGACAAAGCTGAAAAGTAAAAACAATAAAAAATAAGCAAGTACTTAAAATTATCCCTACCAAAATACAAATCTAAAGAAGGTCCAACGGTGCCTTTATGTCAATTACCATCCAAAATAACAAGGAAAACAAGCTTAAAAGTATCCAATATCAATATCACACTACAAGGGATAAAAATATAAAATACAAGTCAAAAAGAAAAATAACATTAACATTTAAAATAAGCATTTTGAGGGTATACAAATCACATATTATAACAGCCAATAAAAACTTTATGTGTAATATTCTCCCCACTCGTAGTAAGCCTTATCTGCAAGCAACCTTTTAACGGATTTCCTGAATATGCTCATATTTGGACAGGTCTTAATGAGGGCAGGTAGGTGATTATAAATCCTTCTACTCTCATATTGATTGAAGATGGCGCCGCCGAGAAAAACACGCAAAAGTGTGACTGACGAAAATTTTGTCTATTTTTGTTGTAAAGCATGTGTGTGTGTGTGTGTGTGGGATGTGGGAAAACCTACCACGAGTCATGCGTAAAACGAGATTGGGCAAAAAACATTATAAAAATCGATAAATCAAGATTGTTGTGTATGAATGCGAGGCCGACTACATAACCTCAGAAGATGGTAAAAGCAGCGAAAATCATGTTATCGCCCTGCAACGCATACTAATAAGAGAAAACTGTAGAAAAAAATTACGATGACGTTACTCAAAACAAAGGTCCTGTCCGTCCTGTCAACTTCGATGCACAAAAAACGCCAACAGTTGTTTCAGATGCAGAAATTCAAGAATCTGAAAATCCAAACGCTGAACATACAAGCGAAAGCACCAATGATGATATAGAAAAAAATGACGTCACATTAGAGAGTGAGGATCCTATAAACCAAATATTAAGACCCAAAAATCCGTCTGCTCGAAGTCTTGCGTTAAAGCAAATTCTCGAACGCACTCTTGGGAAACAAACCGCAAATGAGCTACAAAATCCTTCCACAAGTAAACACAGAAATGAAGGAAATTTGAACCAAAAAACTCAAGAAGATCTTAATGAAACGACGCCAGAAAAACACAACACCCAACCAATATGTATGCAAACCCAAGCAGAACAGAGAGATGATGAAGGGTGGGAGGAAGTGAAAAATCGCTAAGAAAAGCGAAAGAAATACCCAATACAGGCGCGACCATCACCTGCAACTGGAAAATGTGCTGCCTTTAATCTTGGTGTAGCACAAAGAAAGTCCTGGAAATAACAGCGGAACAAGTTAAAATATATATTGAAAGTAAAACTGAGTACCCCTGCCAGTTTGAAAAAATGAAAACAAGGAAAAGCAAAGATCGAAGTACAGGCTGAATCAAAACTTTCATTAATGTCTCCAGATATTTGGGGACCAGGTGTGACGATCAACCATTTTCTGCACCTACGACGACGCCCTCTCCAAAGGGAACATCGAAAGACCACAAATTAATAGTATTCCGTCAAAACATTCAGTGCCTCAAAAATAAAATACCCGAAATAGAAATCTTCCTGGAAGAAGTCGAAGGAAAAATTGACATCATCTGTCTTACTGAAAACTGGTATAGCAAGGATGAAGCATTGGTAAAAAAATTGAGAATTACAGAACAATATCCCAATTTTCCCCAAAAGATTCAATACATGGAGGATCATGCATAATGGTGCACGAATATATTCATATCGAAGCACAAGAAGAAAAAGAAATGGTTGACATGAGCATTGAGGGCACTCTGTAGTGCTCCGCTATTGTAAGTAGGCTTCACAAATTAATTATTGTTTGCATATATCATCCTCCGCAGGATTCTCTTGTAAATTTCATAAATCAACTCTCAAACTTACTGAATTATATTCTTAACAAGTACTCTACATTCAATATAATATTAGGTGGTGATTTTAACATAGATCTACTCAAAAATTCTACAAGTAAACAGCGTTTCATTGATCTCCTTCAGGGCTTAAATTAGATACAAACAATACACGAACCGACAAGAATGACAAATCACTCTCAGACTCTTATTGATAACATTTTCATAAACCTTGCTAATTTTAGGGCATCCCATGCTAAGGTTATCCACTCCTCACTCCCAGATCACGAAGGACAGATTGTAAGTATAAAAATAAATGAAGTATTCGGCAAATCTAAAACGTACATAAAAAAAAGAATTTTTTCTAAACCTAAGGTCAACCACTTCAAACTTGAATTGTCAGAGGTAAATTTTGATCATATTTACAAAGAAACTGATGTAAATAATGCTTATAACAACTTTTACAATGTTTTTAAGCAATTACTAGACATTACCTTTCCAATAAAAAAAGGTAAACAAACCTTTAAAGCGCAGAAATTGGATAACACAGGGTATAAAATTCCTCAAAGGGGAAAAGATCTCTATATTTAAAAATGAAAAAGGGTGAAATAACTCAAAAGGACTACAAAGAGTATGTCAGAGCATTCAAAAGGGTGATACATGAAGCCAAAAAAAAAATGGAAACACGGAGAACCATAGTGAATTCTGAAAATATTGGTGGGATCATGTGAAACGTCGTAAAAAACTTCACAAACAAAAATAAAAAAAGTGAAAACAATATTCTAAAAACACTAAAACAAGAAAATTCATCTGATATAGAGACATTAAACCTGGCAAATAACTTCTTTGTTCATGCATCCAGATCTTAATAAGAATGAAACCTTAGCTGTGTCTAAATTAAGAATTAATTGAGTTCAAATTAATTTTTTCTGAGACCTACAGAGGCAGATAGAGTCTATAAAACAATACTCTCCTTAAAAAATAATAAATCTACGGGCTAAAAAGAAATCCCAGTAACACTAATAAAGCAGGCTACAAGGATGACTGCACCAGTATTGTCTCATATTATAAATCTTTGTTTTTTGACTGGAATATTTCCAAAACAATTAAAACAGGCACAAATCAAGCCAATCTATAAAAAAGGGGATAAGAATAATATTGGAAATTATAGACCACTAGCTTTACTACGTAATGTAAGCAAAATATTTGAGATTATAAATAATAGGGTAGTGGAATTTCTGGATAGGGAGGACATCCTCTCAGACTTTCAAAATGGTTTAAGAGCAAAAAAATCAACAGCCAGAGCTATACAGTGTGGCCCAAATTGGGTATACATGTATGGGTATCTTGGAAACTATAAGAGATAGAAAATCGGTTAAATGGGGAAAGTTTTAGGTTATTCAATTCCCAATTCAATGCCGTTTTGATAACGATTTGATCTTTTTTCGTTTTTGAGATATTTTGAAAAAATCAAAAAGTTGTATTTTCGAAAAAGCGCTGTATTTATTTTATTTAAAGATATTTTTAAAATCTGTAAAAACATTGTTAGGACAACTTTTTATGCTCGATGCACCCATGTATTCAGTTTTTAGTTCTGACGTTTTGGTTATGAGAAACCAGCATCAACTTCTTTTTTTCTTATGGCGGCCATTTTATTTTTTAGCACATTTAAAAAGAACTTTTTTTCCCTTTCTTGTGATGTATAACACTTCATAAAAATATTTTAATTTTATATCAGAAAACGACAAATTTAATTTTTAGCTGGGTTAGCCATGACTGCGGAGGCCATTTGCGGTACAAAACAAATATTGCTAGTGTTTCATAGTTATTTTACTGAAAAATATACGAAACATTGATCAGACAAACATCGAATTTAACTGTTCATTTTTAGTAATTTTTGTTTTTATTAATATTTGTTAAAAGGTAAGTTTAATATTAGCTGCCCTGCCAAACATCATTAAAAAAATATCAATATGTTAAGAATGTTATATTAAATGCAATAGGAATACAAGTGTAGCACCGCCAGTTATTTGGAACTCAATCCTTACAGTCAACACTCAAGCCTTAAGTCAAGTCTGTTATGAACCTATGAAATTATAGAAGCCTTGGGAAGCCATGTGACCAAAGGACAAAATAATATTGAAACAATATTGAGTTGGTTTTAGCAACAGTTGCTACGGAGGGCGGTTGCCGTACAAAACAATATTTGCTATTAATTTCCAAACTATCGTTCTAAATATAGGTATTCTGTTCATAACTGCTTACTTTACAACTTACTACTATTAACATACCCAAACTAACTAATCTAACCACGCGAAACCGGCTAGACCCCACCACCTCGTCCCGCTCGAGGACCCAGCCACCGCCGATGCATACGCATACACAGTTGTTCACGGTATTTGACGGTACAAAGTACAAAGTTTACAGAATATGCAGGTATCTGCCGCACGCTTGTGATCTCAATGCATTAAAGTTTCGACAGTGAGTGAGGCAATTTATATTTATTCTGTAAACTTTGCCCAAAGATTACACCGAGGGGTGTACTATCCGGGGACCTAGCTAGCCAATTTACAGGACCCCGGTTTGATATAACATTATTTAATTGTAAATGAATGGTCCTATAAGTTGATTATCTAAAAACAAATTATACTATTTGACTTTGTAAATATTTTGCGGACTGTGTAGACTTACCGTACACACCACACCAGACATTAATCCCAAATCTTACTTGTGGCCTACGTTCTGCCACTTGGTGAGGATTATCAGTGGCCCAAAAATGGATATTCACCATAATGAATGCTCCGCAGTTGCTAAAAAACGTTTCGTCGGTCCAAATAATCTTCATACTGAAATTGGGGTTTTCTTGACATTGGTTTACAAACCAGTTTGAAAATCATAATCGCCTTGGGTCTGTTTCCTTTAAAACTTGAACAATAGTAGGTTTATAAGGACGATATTTGTTTTCTTTAAAGACTGTTTGGATAGTAGTTCTTGGTATAAGTATTTCCCTCGCACGTACTCTCGTCGACGTCGTCGGGTTCGCATTAAAATATCCTTAATGTCATCGTCACGAGCTTGATTGTCCTTCTGATATTTCTTTGGCGTAGGTACTTCAAAGCTTCCATAATTTTTTAAGTTCAGGTCAAGCCTCGCGAATAGTCTTGGCTGTTGCCTCTCAGGATACAGATCCAAATAGTCGGCGGTGGCAAGATTTGTATTTCTATTACATTTAATATAACATTCTAATATGTCATATTTTTCCTCACTGGCATATCGCGTGGTGATATTTAGAAATGAAAATTTATGAAAATTTAAACAGAAAGTACCAAATAGAGTTTTGACTGAATAATGTCACTTTTCAGTAAAATGACTTAACTGGTGCTGAATCACCATAGCAACACTATCATTTATTACGGCAAATGCCCTCCACAGTCATGGCCAACTCAGTTAAAAATTAACTTTGTCGTTTTTTGACATAAAAATAAAATATTTTTATAAAGTGTTATACATCATAAGAAAGGAAAAAATATGTTCTTTTTAAATGTGCTAAAAACAAAATGACCGCCATAAGAAAAAACGAAGTTGATGATGGTTTCTCAGAACCGAAACGTCAGAACTAAAAACTGATTACATGGGTGCATCGAGCGTAAAAAGTTGTCCTAACAATGTTTTTACAGATTTTAAAAATATGTTTAAATAAAAAAAGTACAGCGCTTTTTCGAAAATACAACATTTTCATTTTTTCAAAATATCTCAAAAACAAAAAGAGAGAAAATCGTTATCAAAATGGCGTTGAATTGGGAATTAAATGGCCTACAACTTTCGCCATTTAACCATTTTTCTATCTCATATAGTTTAGAAGATACCCATACATGTATACCCAATTTGGGCCACACTGTATACCAAGCTCTTGAGGAAATACAACAAGCTCTAAACAACAAAGACCAACCCTTCGCCTTGTTCCTAGATTTATCAATGGCTTTTGACAGAGTGGACCACAAAATACTCTTAATGAAGCTAGAGAAATATGGAATCAGGGGTGTAGCACTGGAGTGTGTAATTGAAAGAGACGATCATGGGCTTCTTATCCAATCAGATTTAAAAACTGTAGAGAAAGGAGTGCCCCAGGGATCAATTTTGGGACCCTTGCTATATCTTATATACCCGAATGAACTGCCTAATGTTACAAATCTTCACACAGTCCAGTTTGGTGACGACACAGCTCTGATTTTCGTAACAACCCAGAACTTGACTCAACAAACCTTCTGTTTAGCACCCTGGAGGGACTCGAGGCCTGGTTCACGGACAATAATTTGACTTTAAATATAAATAAAACCCAACTGTTGATTTTCTTACTCTCAAAATAAAATTGGCCACAGATATAATCTACTAAATGTCCACCCACATATCAGTGCAGACAGCAATTATTATATATCATGCCTATGTGCATTCCAAACTAAGATACGGCATAATTTTTGGGGAGGAAGTAGCAACTTAGACATGATAGCAGTCATCCAAAAAAAATGTTTGAGAAGCATATTAAATATGAAACAGACGGAAAGCTGCAGAGATGTTTTTAAGAGGTTGGGTATGGGTATCCTTACCATGGCGTGCACATACATATATGAAGCAGTGGTTTTTATCAAATCAAATCAAGACCTGTTTAAAACACTACGTAGAGATCATAATTATAACACTAGAAAAAAAGATGATTCGAAAAAAACTAACTTTTCCTATCTTCAGAAAAATGTTCATATTAAAATTATTAAAGTTTACAATCAAATACCATCTTACCTGCGAAATAAAACTTTGTCAGTTTTCAAAAGAGAATTGAAAAAAAATTCTCATAGACAAAGCCTATTATACAGTGGAGGAGTACTTCCGAGACATTCGCTTTACGGGCTGATATGGAGAAGGGATGAATGAGAGAAAGCATGAAAGGAAATGTATGAGTGAGATAGGTTTTTTATTTTTCTTTTGACCTAGGGAAAAATAAAATAAACAAATATTAATAAATCTGCTTTTATTGTAAATCAAATACATGTTTTTGAAGAAGCAATGTGCATTTATATTTTTTCTCTTAAATTTAAATTATTGTATTGTAACGGTTTAATGTATTGTGAGTCTAAATCAGTATTTCATGTTGTGTATAACTTCCTTCCTTTTTAAACAACTTTAATGGGATTTTAAAATGTTCGACTTATTTATCTGTATGAATTATAGTTTATAAATAGTCTGTAAAAGCTCTAGTTTTTTTTTTAGGTCTGTTTTATTTTTCTTTTGTGTACTCTTTCTATTTACTTTTATCAATTACTGACATGCCAACCTGGCAAAAGTATACTGTAATGTACATACTATGAAACAAATAAAGATTTATCTATCTATCTATCTATAAATTAAAGACGCACGAGTCAGTGCCGAAGAAGGGACTGGCAGATATATATTTTGTGCTCGCCGTGTACCATATCCATGCTCTGATACAGGCAGACTGTCCCTGAACTTGTAAACCATGCAAACCGTCTCAAGTATAAAAAGTGTCGTTAATGTTAAGATTTTCTTAGATATAAAGAACGATCTACATGGTTCTCTACTGCCGGCTCTGCACAGGCACCCCACTGCACGTTTCTGCAAAACAAACAGTGTACTCAACAGATGCTCAAGTTGCCCCAAAACGCTATACCATATCGCAAATGAGACTCGACCAGGGAATGGTAAACGGTCTTAGCAGCATCAATCCCTATCTCAGCCGACACAGTGCGTACAGCAAAGCAACCAGAAGCAACCCTCTTCCCAAGCGCCAAAATATGGTTGTCAAACTTCAGATGGCCATTGATGTTAACACCCAGAAAACTGGTACATGGCCTGCTCTCCAAAGGTGACCCGCCACTGGCCAGACCATCGAGAACACACTTAAATCCCACAATGTTTGTCTTGGAAACGTTTAAGGACAAGAAATTCGAATCGCACCACTCCACGATCTTAGTAAGGTCCGACGAAATCATTGCTTTTAATGCATTGATATCAGAGTCATGCCACAAAATTGTGGTGTCGTCGGCAAAGAGGGTGAGATGTCCCCGAACGTTGACCCGAGATAAATCGTTAACATACAACAGGAAGAGCAGAGGACCCAAAATCGAGCCCTGTGGAACTCCCCACTCCATCTCCGACGACCCAGACAACACTGAACCAACGGCGACTCTCTGAGTACGGCCACCAAGAAATGACTCAAACCACTGCAATACCTTGCCCCTAAAACCATACACGCCAAGCTTTTGCAGCAATATTTCGTGACTAACGCAGTCAAATGCCTTCGACAAATCACAGAAGACCGCCGCAACCGCCTCCCGCGCTTTAAGGTTCAGGTAAAAATCCTCCAAAAATCTAAAAATGGCATCGCTGGTACCCTTGTTGGGTTGAAAGCCAAACTGACTGTGGTGACGGATTTTTTTATCCTCAAGAAAGGACAACATGCGATCCTTGACACAAGTCTCTCAACAATGTTTGAGAGGACAGCAGTGAAATAGGCCTAAAATTGCAGGGATTATCCAGCTCTCCCGCCTTGTGGAGAGGGATCACTATAGCTCTCTTCAAGCTGGACGGAAAATGCCCAGTAATCCAAGAGTGATTTATGGCCTCTGAAAATTAATTTCACTAAGACCATTAATGATAAAGGATGATAAAATATATCTTACATCACAGTTTAAAAATTCGTCACTTGTATAAAAAGCTCGTCCCACCAAAAAGGTTCTCAACACTCCCTGGAACTTGGGAACTGGCAGCTGCCTCACTTTGGGAGGAAGTTTGTTATAAAATAGAGGTGCGTAATAATTCACTGAGAATCGCGGTCTTAAACTTAGATAAGCCATGTCTTGTTGGGTAGCGCTGGTAAGTTCCATTTGTACTATAAGAATTGGTGTTTTTATGTGCATACAGTATACATTCGTATATGTATCTAGAAGAAACAGTGAATATGTGCAAGCCGATAAAAAATTGTCTGACATCATTTCGGAAACCCAAGCCCGCCAATATCCGCACAGTTTTCTTGTGCATTTCAAATATTTTACCTGCACTGGCTGAGTGACCCCAAACCAAGACACCATATGTTGCTGTCGCCTGAAATATTGAATGGAAGGCTTGCAACAAAACCTGGTCTGGTAATACCTTCTTTAGGTCTTAGTAAAAAATTATGCTTTCACAATTTTTTAGACATGCAATCTATGTGCTTTTCAAACGTCAGCCCCAGGTCCAGATTTATGCCCAAAAACATTGACGAGTCAGCGTTTCCCGTAGGCAGTTCCCTCAACCCAAAGAACATTGTCTATGTTTTGGAGGCATTCAAGCACATTCTGTTGGCAACAAACCACTCACTAAGCATCTGAACGTTGTGGCGCAATGACAGTGACACCTCCCTGATCATGCGACCAGTTTCAACAAGTGTGGTATCATCCGCAAACAACCACAAAGAAAGATTCGGTGATGTCGCTAAAATATCGTTTATATACATATAAGGAAAAACGTAGGACCAAGCACAGAACCCTGGGGGACGCCATGACATATTTCTTTCTTCCCAGAAAGTTTACCATCATAATACGATTTTTAAATTTTCCCTGTATGGTATGAGCGCATGAAGACCACACCACCCTCATCAAAACCATAGTGTCTTTAGTTTATCCAGCATCAAGTCATGCCCCACACAGTCAAAGGCCTTCGACAAGTAAAATAATCAGTGATTTGATCTCTTACCAGACTTTCAAAGACCTTTCCAAGTACTGGTATCAAAGAAATTGGACGGTAGTTTCCAGGGTCATCTTTACTCCCTTTCTTAAAAATTGGTATGATTTTAGATGATTTAAGACAATCTGGAAAATTTCTTTTGTCTATGCACTGATTAATTAATTTTGTTAAGAGGCGGTATTAATTGGCTCTTAAGTTTGTTTTTTGTGTAAAAAAAATTGTTAAAATGATCTTCACTCAGTGATGTCCCTTCTTTACCCTTTCTGACTCCACCCCTTAACGAGTTAAATGACATCCCATGAGGATTTTACCCTATTGCTTGAATTTTGTATGTATTTAGAATATGCAGTTTTTTTCTCATTTATAGCTTTGTCATAAGTTTTTTTTGAAGTTTCTTATAGTTAAGTGTAAATTAGGAGATGGTGTATTTCCATATAAATCACTCAAAAACTTTAGGGTCTCTCATGTTTTATAGTTTGTCATTGAACCAAGTTACTCTATTGTTTCCTCTTGTTAACATCCATATTTCAGGGAAAGCAAGTATAACGTTAAAAAAGAACTGAAAATCACATGCCTGTTTCCAGTCTTGTTCATTTAAGAAATTAAACATAATGTTTAGTCTTTTTTGTGATATTGGTCGATATGTACACATTTTTAAAGTGTTGTCTACACATGGGGAACTTATCATAATATCTATAATTAAATGATCCGATATACCCGGATCCAGCTCATATGCTGAAGTTCGATATATCATAAAAATTTATAAATGTTATCTATACAGCTTACAGAGTTTGTGAGTGTAGATATCTAAGGCTGCAAATTGTATTGCCCACACAAATCCAGCAAGTTAGTTTTTTCCTTACTTTCTATTGAACTGCACATTAAAATCTCCATTTAGAATAATATACTTTATGCCAAGCCTACTAATATACTCAAAAACTTGATTTAGCCTATCAATAAAAAGAGAAAAATCTCCAACTGTAGCCCTGTATATGGTCACAATTACACAATTAAAACATTTCAATAAAACTGTTGCAAATTTGTAGTGGACCTCAACAGACATACTTACTTACAATGGGGAACTTGCATAAAAATTAAATTTGAAAAATACTACTCACAAACATAATTTAATACTATTAAAAAAACCACAGTTCACAAAAAAACAAATTTTTTATTTTTGTATAATAAATATAAGCAATTAAGAACTGCATAATTCAAATTATTCTTGTAACGCGCCGTCCTTGGCTGAGACCGGTTGTGACGTCAAGTAGCTCGTTTGTCGTCGCGCCTGACGGACGGCAGAGACGGGAACGTCAACGGTGCATCCGGGGGTTAACAGAGTTATCTAATCTTTCAATCTGACGCCGGTTTTTTTAAAGGACAGTCTGACACTTTATCACTAGTGGATATGTTTATGGTGGTGTCTTACTTAAAAAAAACGCCGAAAGCTTTCTTCATGCTGAAGTTCGCGGTGTAAAAATTAATAGGTAGGTTTATAAAAAAACTAATTAATAAGTTTGTGTTGCTTCCATTATTATTATTAATATTTAAAGCACAGATTAAAGTACAAATCAACACAAATTCTAACAAACAACCTCACAATTCAATGACAAGCAGTAATAAATGTAAATATTTTAATACTTATGGCTGCCGTACTGCATTCACTGACATTTTAAGACAATAGTTTAATGTTTCTAGTTTATCATTGTCTAAATGGTGGTTATTAAAATACGTGTACACGGTACTTTCCACCTTTGTACTACATTTACTTGTAATGCAATAAAGATTATTTATTTATTTATTTATAATATAATTAATGACTGCCTTTCGATCTAACGAGGGGCGTGACGTCAGGTGTTGTTTAAAATGAATAGCTTGCGGTCACAACTTTAATTGTTTATAGCATATTAAATATTGCGATTATGAGGGCTGATATTTGGTGTGTGCTGTCTCTATAGGTAGGCAAATCTATTAAAGAAATAAAAAAAATATTTCATGTTCCCTTTTTCAGGTACGAGCAGAACATCTAAAATATTTCTAATTAAAACTGCCTCCCCCCTCCTGACATAGAGGTTTCCTAGTAAAATATGATTGTACATAGAAGTCAGTCATTTTAAAAAAGTCCATTTCTTCAGCCCTTAGGTGATGTTCACTGAAACATAGGATGTTGTAATTTTCATCTTCAGCCGTATCAATCACCAATGTCTCCATTTCTTCATTCTTGTTCCTAATTGATTGTACATTCATATGAAGTATTCTCAGGTCCCTGTTGTTTGGTTTCCCTTTGTCTAGGTCTTGACTTGGAGTATTATTATCCTTTAATTCAGGATTCATCGAATGTTCTTAAAATAATTTACAGTGATACCAGTTCCCACATGTCTGGATTTAGGAAAATGTTTTCGTGCTTTATCTCCACAGCCACTCTGAAGCTACTCTTATAGAAGTCTTTTTTTGTTAACAATTTTTTGCAATAGTTATGCACATTTCAGTTTCATTATATAGTCCTGCACCTCCTTTGGTGTAGTTTTGGGTTGAAAACCCAAGATGAAGAAGGCAGGACTTCCTTTATCCACCACAATTTGCTGCAATATTTGTTCCTTTGTACCCTGTATAGGGGCTGGTCTATTTCCATTGCTTCTATTCTCAATATTTAGTTTTTGATGCATGTTACTGCTTTGTTTGTTTGCAGCAACATCAGTAAGTACATTTTTCCATCTATTTACAACCACTGTGCAGGAATTGGAGATATCCTGCACAACTTTGTCCTTTTTTTGCTGCTCATGTCCTTCTGCATCATAGTGATGAGTATTTCCATTTTCAAATAGGTTCCTCTTATCATAGTAAATAACTCTGGTAAGTAATTTTGATTGCACTTTTGTTCAACATCACCAAAAATAAAGATACTAAGAAACATTAGTATACTGAGTATTTTAAAAGTCAGGAAAAAAAGATTATCTTAATTCAGGACCTAAAAGTCTTCATATATAAAGAAATTAACTGACACCTGATTGGGCATAACCACAAATATCCAAATAAATTACTCACCGTATATAAGGAGAATCACAGTGAGTTATTAGGCCATTCAATTGTTTACGAGTCATTTTAAGGGTAAATAATTTGTACAATAAACAGTACGCTGTGGATACAATCCCTCCTGCTCCTACTCCCCTTACACCACCACACATTCCTGTTTGACCTACAAAAGGAAATTGGTTAAATAATATTTAAGTTATATAAATCAAAACTTTCAGATACTAACCAGATGTACGTCTTGATCCTTTTTCCCAAGGTTCTAAATGGCTAACTTTGTAATATATTTCATCCACTACTTCATGGTATGTTTTCAATTCATATAGATTTACTAAAACATAGAAGAAGGTTACCGCAACGAAATAAAGAAATAATTATTACTGACCTTTAAAGTAGTGGGAACTCTGAATGTTTGTTAAGATCAATGGATTTAAATTCATTGTCCTTTCGTTGCCATATAGGGGCAGCATGTTGCTCTGCTTCTTTGCTATCGTCCCATCTGCAGCAACAAATCTCGTTAAAAACTGAATAAAATGTGGCATAAATATAAATTTGATAAAATAGTGTACCTTCATCTCCACTGTTACTAGCTCTTTGGTCCATTTTTGAACTATCTAGACCTAAAATATTACTTTACAAATATACAAGGGCCTATTACTCATTGAGACCTAAAGAACGTAGTCTCAAGTAAATCTAGAGATTTAACTTTCTCTAAATAAACTACAAATCGAACGAAAGCAATACCCAAACTCAAGCAAACGCCAAAGCCAAAAGTGAACGATGTCGATTGTCGTTTTCTGGGCCGTCATCCGTCAATCTCAGTGTTGTCAATCTCATAGCGTTTTCGATTGGTTAGTGTTAGTCCACATGCATACGTGATCACGGATATCCGTATACGTGAAACGCACACGTTAAATGTTGCCCATCCACATGGAACTTCCGTGATCGAGTTCCTTTTTAATTGTAGCAATTTGAACTTAGTTTGTATTGTATAGGGTTGCCAATCTGTGGGGAATTCCCCAAAACGTGGGGAATTTCAACAGCTGTGGGGATTTTGTGGGGGATATAATCACTGTGGGGATTTAAATACATTCAAATACACTTTAAATACATCGACAGAAAATGGAAAAAGCAACATATATATATGTTTATATTTTAACGTGATTTTTTTCATTCATAAAACTTAATAAACCTTTTTTATTTTATTTTTTACGATTATTTTTAATAAATAGACCCGAAACATGTTGCCATCATTACTTACTCCAAAATCTGACAAACCTAAAAAATCCATGAGGGTTGTGGGGAATCGCGCAAGTTTTTGAGGGTAAAACAGTTCAGAGCAGTTGGTAAATCATTGTATATCGCATATTGTAGCACATTTAGCACAAATAACCGAAGAAAATTCTAAGCCCCCATGTGCGGGACAATATGGACAAGACCAATTTTTACTGAGGAAGCACGAAACCTTTATGGATGTGGAAATATATTGTTTCGCGAGTTGGAAGATGACCAGTCTCAATTTTTTAATTATTTTAGAATGTCATCTGCAATGTTTTTTCCATACTAATGACACTGTTATTAGGTAGAAACCGATTTTTAAAATCGATATGTTCCAAATAGTTTTCACAAACAGAGTGAATGACCCAACCGCAGTATCCAGATTTATAGGGAGATTCTTCCATTTTATATTAAGTATTTATTATTCATTAATTTTAGTGGTGTGGCGGTATCTGTGGAACTGTTACTTTGTCGCGGTATTTTTTAATACCGTCGCGGCATCGCGCTCCACGCCGGAAGAACCGGTTAGATTATAACTGCCTTAATATCGCAAGAGGGTATGTGAAGCAGGAGCCAGGAGCGTCGTTGTCGCTGTTCCATGTACACGATTACGGCCACGAAAGTGACCGTGGATTACGGTTACATTTCGTCCGCGTCGCCTTTCAGTATAGTGAAGCATCGCGCGATTTTTAACGTGAACGGAGAGCCGATTATTAGGCATAAGATACTTGGCCGCTGTAATATTTCTGTCGCGGTAAAAATTAATATGAATGGATTGTTTTTTAATTAATACCGATTTTCACTGATATCAAACCACGTTTTATTGTATGGAATTTAAATTTTTCCTAGTAATAATAGGTGTAGGTAAATAAATTAACATATGATATGACACACACAGAACACATTTTATTATAAATAAAATTATTGTATGAAAAGAAAACCAAAATAATCTTACAAAAAAATTCTATAAAACGTAAACAAAACAACACGTTCTCTTACCAATAACATATATTATTTATAGAATCTTTATGTTTCATATAAAAGGAACTATTTATATTTTAGGAACCTAGGCTTATTATTTCTTTGGTAATAAAATAAAATTCGCATAACAAAAACACAGATAACAAACCGATTAATATTCCTAGTTAGTGTTTTAAAATAATATCTGTTTAACTTTAGAGGAACTTAACCTTCTATCAGAAGTAATAAGTCCGGATTTTTAACACATTCTCTCACATGAAACGCATGTAGCAATTGGAACAATGCACCTCGATAATTGTACCTTATTAGAAACATAGACAGTAGGTACCCTTTTATCAAGGAATAATTTGTTGCTTTTAATTTACTTTAATTAATTTTTTGCCAAACCCTTCCTAAAAGAAATGTAACTAAAGTGAAATTTCATTATCACCCACACCATACCGTTTAGCGAGGAAATCATTTAAAGCTAACCAAAATATATTGACAGTTATCAAGTCATCAATTTGTGCTAAACGCAAATAATATCTTATTTTTCACTCATTTGTAAAACTATTATTTAAAATAAATTCTGGAAGAACGAAAATTTATTTTTACAGCTAGTCACGCTACTTACTTGCAAAAAGTTTACACAATTTAGCAGTCAAGTCAGTACCTAGTAAAAATCAATTTTCATTGAGAAATTTGAATTTCTAAATCTTATATTTTTGACTGCCAGGAACGATAATAATAATATTCTAATATTTATTAACACAGCTTTGTAACAATAAAAACAACCAAGACCAAAAACACAAAACAATTTTTTTTTTATGGCAGTGGCACACACACTAAAGGTAGATCCTATGGCGCTCGACGAGCGGTGTGTGTGCGAAGATGTTGATTGACACGGTTCTTGAATATTTGTAGGTTGTAATTAGTGGGTTAGTTTTGGTTGAAATTAATACTCATCAATTGAATAAAGCATCACCAGTCATGTTTCCACAATCCGTTATTTACATTTACTGTTTTCGTTCTAGTTCCAAACCCTCAAGATATCAAACACTTTAATAGCCGTTCCCGAAAATACCAGCGGCCAGCGGCGTGAAGGCGCCCAGCATAGTAACCGAGGGTACGGAGGCTCACGGTGCCAGTTATAAAATTCACAAGTGTAGGGTATTTTGTCGCGGTATTTCGTCGCGGTATTTTTCTGTCGCGGTACGGTATCATTTGGAACGGTATCGTAGAGGAACGGTATTTCCCATCTCTAATTAATTTTATCAACTAAACATTAACTTGACATCAAGCAACTGTCAAAATTAAAAATTTTTAAATTATCTCTCTCTCTGTCACTCAGCCGCACCCATCCAAGGCCACCTATAGGTGGCCTTGAACCATCACACTCAAACGGATACGTATACCGAAAAAGTTAAAATTAACCAACTTTCATCCGTTTTGACCTTGACGGAGAGTCAAGTCGCTCTCCTGATACACAATTGGATGTTGTTGTGTGTGGGCACAACGGATCCGTTATCCCGTATGCATGTGGACTAACACTGAAACTAGTGCAACACTGGTGCAATATATTTATGTTCGATTGGTAGAACTCGTGCGATTTTGTACGATCGATTGAGAAACCAGGTCATTCAGTTTTGCACTCAGTGCATGTTTTTCAGCCCGATGTCTGGGAGCTCGTGTCGAAATTGGTGCAAAACAAACTACTTAAAAATTACCAAAAAAAAATAAATAGCAGAGGGATTCAAGTAGTTTTGAATTTGTTATCGTCATCGAGCGATAATGATGAGGAAGACATTAAGGCTGCATTAAGTGAAATAACACATGAAATTCGAAAAATAAATTTTTTTATCCAGGACGTCATTTATAAATTTACAGACAATGAGGTTAGTTACTTAATTCACTTACCTATGTTGGGGTTTGGAACCTTCGGCAACATGCACTAAAACTGAGCTTTATCCACAATACCGAAACAGAATTTTTGCACTCGACGCGCGTTTCGCTAACCATGTTAGCATCATCAGGAGATGATTAAAACTCAGTTTTCGGTATTGTGGATAAAGCTCAGTTCTAGTTAATTCACTTAGATAAAGATTATAAAAATAAAACAGCCAAAAAAGTGAAATATTTGCAATCGGGTTACATTTTCCCGCCGTTCAGGTCGACCTGTCAATGAAATTCGTATTCGATTGGGTCTGCACTAGAGCAATTTTTCAACTGAACTGGGTTTGCACGAGTTCACTTTCAGTGCAAAACTATTTTTGCCAATCGAAAACTCTATCACCCATATGTTTTCTATATTCTTTAATTTAATTTTTTCGATCTTAGCTGACGGGACTTGGCCATTTATTTTTGGCTGGTTATACTAGAAAAATAAAAACTATGCAGGGATATAAATCAAGAGGCCTGTTCATTTGGCTTTGCTCAACCTGCTCGGAAAATCAAAGAAATCAGCTTGGAGCAGAATACGAAATGCCATAACTGCACTCCAAGCAGGTATTTCCTGCTCGGACGACTTCCTAGCTTGCTACCCCAAATGAACGCGCGTTTTGTTGTGGGGTTATATTATTATTTTATACATATCTTTCTGCTTTTGCTCTAACTGCTCCACCTCTAGAGTAGAGCATGATCTAACTGATCTCGAGCAGAGTGTTCCATCCCAAGCAAACAAAAAATATCAGCTGTTCGAGCCAAATGAACATCGATCACCTGCTCCAATCCGCTTAGAGTAGTGAGAGCAGATCAAAGGAACAGGCCTTTGAAGTTGCCCGTACGCTAGATCTCAGTTCGTATTGCACTTGTGAATGAGAGGAACGTGATTGGCTAGCTACGTAAGATAAGGCATGTCTTCGCGATGCAACCAGTTGTTTGTAAGTCAGCAAATTGAGCAAATGGTCTAGAGGTCTGCATGGTTGGCCTTCACTTCGGCGACCCGGGTTCAAATCCCGTCGGTTTTTTTTAAGTAAACAGTTTTTTCTTGATTTTTGGGTTTTTTCTTGGGTATAACTTGGGTTAGCACTTGGTTAGTTTTCTTTTCTTGAGCCCCGGAGCGAGCGGAGGGCCATATACTTACCAATTGCAGGTCTTTAAATCGCATGCATTCACAAGGGCACTACGAACTGAAATATCGCTGCCCGTACCGCATCATAGGGCTTCAGAGTTGTGCGCGCATTCCATTAGGTTTATTCTAGCAGCGATTTCAAACGGTCCAAAGCCATACGGCGTTTGCGCATAGCGATATAAGTGTCGATTATATTGCTATGCGCAAACTCCGGATGGCTTTGTCCCGTTTTGAAGACGCTTCTAGAACAAACCTATTATTAACAAACACTACATCTTTAGGCAGTGGCATGACATGTTTTATTTTTATTTTTAATATTTTGTGTGAAAAGTTTTTTCTTCATTTTGGGCATGCCTTGTGTTAGTTTCTGTTGGTTGCGTCCCAGCGGCGAGCGAAGCGAGCGTAGAGCCATGCTTGAAGTGTAATATTAGACATTTTTGTCACCAATGTGATGCGTGCGCAGCTCTGAAGCTTTCTGATGCGGCACGGGCAACGTCTTGTGATATAAATATCACATATAGTGTCCTGCTGGAACATACAAAAAGTTTTATAGCTCACATATTATTAAAGTTTTAAGGATCACGCGTTTCAAAAAAACATAAGCTTATTTAACAAAAGGATCGGCATGCAGAACAATGTATAAATGCAAAGGAGACAATTCCAGGATTGATGTAGTATGAAATAATAAATAATAGCTATTTCTGGAGAAAAATTTAAAAATTCCAAATAACATATTGTTTAAAACTATAATTTGGACGCACAGACAAAAGCGCCGTTCGAGATTTCTAGTATAACGTGAAGCAATGTATCAGGCTAATAGTACCATACACAAGTCTTAAAATCTCACCCGAGAATTCTCGCGTCGACCGTAAAAAGGATACAGTAATTCCAAACAGTGCTTCTATTTGCGGTAGAGCTGGAAAAATAAATCGGCACGTTTCGTTCGAAAAGCGGAAGAAAACGATTACTTCATTGTTGTTGTATTGAAAATACTTTGAAGGCCTCGGAAAAATTCCCGAACGCCATCGCGCTCTAGATAAAATACCATGAGTGTCAGAAAAACCCATGTTTTTACGGGCCAGTGAATTGCTTGGAACAGTTCTGGTAGTGCAGTGGTCAAACCCTGTGCTTGTGATAGCGGCGGCTCGGGTTCGATTCCCATCTGTGTTTTTAATTTTTTTTAGCGCATTTTTGCTTTTTTTTGGATTAGTTTTGTTTGGTTGCTCCCCGGAGCGAGCGCAGCGAGCAGAGGACCATGCGTGAAGTTGACATACGATTGTTCTGATTAGTCCGAGAACGGATCATGTTTCAATTCAAGCCGATGTGAATTTTGGCGTCTTTACTTCTGGGTTTTATGTTTGTTTTGCGTAGTCTACAAGCATTACACAAGGTGGCGCGGTGATTGTTCGGGAATTTTCGGAGCTCCGTCTGTCTGCTCCCCAAAATCTTGTGTCATGTTGCACACCAATTCCGTCTTTGTACCAAATCTGTTAATAGTCTCTGCATATAATATTGTGAACTACTAAAATGCATAAACTACTCAGTAAATATCACCCTGTCCTAAGTTTGAACTTGGCCTTGGAAAATATTATGTACTCGTTAAAGACAAATTATAAAGACCGAAAGCAGTCAACGCAAACGATTATAAACCTTAATCGTGCAACCTGTAAGCACATTTTATTATATAAAAACGCTAGCGTACCATCAGTTCGACAGACTTTGTTTCTCACTTAAACTAGTTCCCTGCAGATCACATGTTCGTGGGGTCCTAAACTGCAACCTTATTCTCTATTCCTACTCAAAACCTGAGTTTCCCGGCGCACATGTTCGTGGGGTTGATTACCAAAAAGTAGTGTTAAAAGTAGAATATACGATAAATGTGTCAAAGTTCTGGGAAAGATCATTTTCAAAGTAGAATCTGTCAAGTAGTTAAAGTGTAATGTAATCTTTGAGGGTACTTAAGACAAAGCCAACCATAAATAAAACACAACACAACTTTTAAGAAAATTATGTTATAAAAGAGTGACCAAAGATATAAACAATGCAAAAATATACCTCAATCGAAATGACATGCACACCATAATAATTGGGTATAGTAAACTCATTAAGTTACTGACCAATAGCCAATAGACATTGTCATTGTTTTCTGATTAAGTGTTTGACCAATAGACGTTGTTACTGTGTTTAACTAAAGTGCCTTCTTTATCATCTGTTCTCACCTGATGTAGATCGATCCCGAATCTGAGCTATTTATCCCGCACGCCAACCAAGGCGTGGCGTCACGGCATACAGGTCGCGACAGTAAAAACCTACAAATATTCTATACGTGACAATATGAACCCAAACCACATACTAAAATAATACCACAACGACAATAATTAGGAAAGAAACTAGAGAATAGGGCATTACCTAGTAATCAGCTGTTCGATGGTGGTTATTAATTGCGAAATTTCTTTTTTTAAATTGCAACTATATAGAAAGTTCCTAAAACAAAATAACTATTATTGAAACAATATTATTATTAGTTCGAGCTCGCCTCAACAGCAGTACGTGACATGTGGAAATAGAATTTGAAGCATTTCAGAGTGACTTGTTAGGGTTCGACATATTCCTCAATTTTTAATGTTTCACTCTTCGTCTTGGGAAATCGAAAAGCAGTATCTCTCTCTCGTGAGCTTGACAAAACATGTCCTCCGCTTATTGTTCTTTTCAACAAAAGAAAAGAAACAGTTTTTCCTGCCATATTATAACAACTAATAATTAAATGTCATATTAAAAATAAACCAAAACATATCGTTACATATTTGAAGTTAGTAGTAGAAGTAGTGGTAGTTCAGCTCTCTATTGGCCGTTGCGTTAGCAATTTAGCCAGAAAAGACCCTTGCCCGGGCGTAGCAAGGGCTGGAGCGACCCTTTCAAATTGGGTACGCCCTGGTGGACAGAGATACAATTTTTAGACCCTCCAGTACGTCAAGTATATATTCCTGGAGGCTCCGACATGTACATATTGTACATGCACGGCTTATTGATGGCTCGAACACCACCGGCTGGACGTTCACAAACGTTTAAATCTTGTGCATGCATAGCTTTTTAACGCTCAAGCCCCCGGTTTGATTCTTCCTCGGGGAATCAGAACGGTCCACGAATTTTTATCACGCGCCCCCCAAACTGGTGGAAAAAGCCGATACGCGACACGTGTTAACTCGACCGGAAACGAAGCGGAAGCCCCTATTTCAGGTTAGCTGTTTTCAGCGATTGACAGGAATGATTCAACAATCACTGAGCCGTTCTTTTATTTTCCAAATTAGTGGCATCGCATCGGATGCGTCATAGCCAGCGACGTTGTCATCTTTTTTTTCTGCTGAATAAAAAAGAAGACGCCCTTCCGCTTACATTAAATTCAAGAAACGTCAATAATTGTCAATGCCCCATTTCTATGTTATAGGTTTGTTTATATCTTATATTTAAAATTTTTCAAAGGGTAATCGATGATCGGTGAATTGCTTTCAATAAGTCCGATAGGTGCACCGGACTGGATTTCGATTGCGAAGCTTCGCGCATGTGTATCAAATTATTCCTATGAGACGTTGATTATCATTTGACTTCAAGTTCACGCATGGCCCTCCGCTAAAAAAACATCTCTGGCTACTGGCGGGAACCGATCCCAGGCCGCCGTATCACAAGCACAGCGTCTAACCACTTTACCACCAGACTTACTAAAAGCAATTGACCGACACCCATATACCTATACGTATATGACGAAAACTAAAAGCCTTTTGCAAATATGGGTAAAAATACTGAATATGCGCGAAGCATCAAAATCAAATACATTTCGGTGCATCTAGACGCTTCTCTAGTGCAGTGGTTAGACGCTGTGCTGTGATACGACGCCGGCGGCCTTTTCTGTTCGGTTCCACGACGCGACCCGACGTTGGCCGAATCGGCAGATTTACCCATGTCTTCGCGGTAAACTGGATTGCTTCCAACCGTCTGATAGGTCAGTGGTTAAATAGTGTTTGTTGTACGAAGGTTGCTGGTTCGATCCCCGCCAGTGCCAACCTATGTTTTTCATTCTATTTTAGGATATGTTTGTAAAAAGTTTTTTTTCTTGATTTTGGGTATGCCGTGGATTATTTTGGTTAGTTCCTGTTCCTAGCACCCCCGTAGCGAGCAAAGCGAGCGGAGGGCCATGCGAAATAAATTAATTATTGCCGACATTCGGCCAGTTGCCGAAGGTCACCAGAAAAGTTGAAAACAGACCGCTGTTTGAAGAAGCTAGTCGGTTTCGATTCCCGTCAGTGACGAGAGATGTTTTTTACAAGTTATGTTTGTTTCTGTCTTAAATTCGAGTTAGTTTTGGTTAGTTTTATTTGGCTGCGTCTCGGAGCGAGCGAAGCTAGCGGAGGGCCATGCGTGAAGTGAAATAGTCAACGTTTCATCATGCGCGAAGCTTTGCAATCGAAATCCATTCCGGTGTATCCAGACGCATGTCTAAGCCTGTTAGAAGCAATCGACTGGAACGCGAAGAAATACTCACGTCTTCTTCTTCTTCTTAACGTGCCATGCAGATTCCTGCGTAGGCGTCCATCGCTTCTCTTATCATATGATTCTATTTATTGCAGCATTTTGCAGTGCCTGGAAGTCCCGTATTCCTGTTCATTGTCGTATGTTTCGTAGTCAGGATAATTTTCGTTTACCTATTCCTCTTTTTTTTCATCTATCTTACCCTGGAGAATAAGACGTTGAACATTCTCCACGTAGTATGTGTCCAAGGTAGCCAGTTTTTCTTCTTTTGATGTTTTCGAAAAGTCACGGTCTACTAAACTAGTTCTTCTCAGTATGTCATCGTTCGTCACATGATCAACCCACGATACTCTCAGCATTCGTCGCAGGGTCCACATCTCGAAGGTCTCAAGTTTGTTGATAATTGCTGTTTCAACGTCCATGCCTCGAACGGACCAGACGTAGCACTTTACCTAAGTCGTAAGAACGTTGTTCGAGCTTACTCGATTCTGCATTTTATTTCCTGATCTGCGTCCCATTTTTGGTTGATCATGTATCCCCAGTATTTAAATTGAGTGACTTGTTCAATGCTCTGTCCATTGATGGACATTGTGCTATTTGAAGTATCGTTTCTACTAATGGCCATACATTTGGTTTTACGGATGTTAATTTTCAGACCCAATCTTTGACCTTCTTCAGACTTTATCTAGTAGAGTTTGTAGATCACTATCCGCTAATATCACGGTATCATCCGCATATCGAATATTGTTAATGGGAATTCCGTTGTTCCAAAACCGCTCTTAAATCCAAATTGACTAGCACCACTTACTTCCTCACACCTCCTATATAGTCTCGTGTGTAGAACTCGAAGAAACAGTTTAAGGAAATGGCTCATTAGACTAATGAGACGATAGTCTTTACATAAGGTTGCGTTGTTTGATTTCGGAAGTGTAACAACCTCGGGAATATGTCGAGTGTCATAAATATTGTTAAAGAGTCTGAGAATGATATCAAGGTTTTGTTCTCTAAACAAATTAAACGTTTCTGAGTACATATCATCAGGGCTTGGAGCTTTGTTATTTTCATTAGAGTTATGGCATGTTTAATTTCACTCTTTAATATACTTCGTCTTGATAGCGTTATTATTTCATTTTCGGGGTTCCCAGGTCTGTCATATTGGAAAAGACTAGTGCCGTTTCACACGGACGCGGACGGTCAGCGTGCGGATCATCAGCGCGCGGGTGAATGGCATTAATTCAATGGAAGCTTTCAGATGTTCGCTGACCATCCGCGTGACTGATTTCGTCCGCGAAGTCGTCCGCATGGCCCGTCGGCCCCGCGGACGGGCCATTATGCTTATGTATGCTTTCATATGAGCGCTGAATCGGCGACGCGGACGAAGAAGAATTTGTGCAATTGTCTTGACGTTGTTGCCACTTGCGATTTTTACCAAGCAATAAATAATAAATGAATTGTAAGGTAGTAGCTCTTTGCACAGATCTAGGAAGAGATATGTGGCTCTTTGGTAATTATGGAGATTCATACAGATAATTTAATCAGCGAAGTGAAGGCATGTCCAAATCTGTGGAAGGTCCAAGATATATAGGAAATAGTTAAAAAATTTAACTGAGTGTTCCCTTAAATCGGAATATAGCATCACAAAAGCACCTTTCAATTGTCTTTGACTATTTATGGGATGTATCCATAGTCGCTTTTTTTGGCTTTTTTTAAATTGATAATAAATAAGCCGATATGGCAACAACTGTTGATGCTCCTTCTTCGGAGTCCATTTTAATACTGGTTGGTAATGATTGATCAGCGTTCATGTGAAACAAAATTCCGACGCGGACGATCAGCATGCGGATGATCCGCACGCTGACCGTCCGCGTCCATGTGAAACGGCACTAATGGTGTATTTTCTCCATTTCCGTGTCCAATTTATTTTATTGTTTTCATCCTTAATGAAACTTATATTTTTATTGTTATATATTCCAGCGATTTATTTGACTTTCTTTTATGGAGATGGAAACTGTCTCCTAGTTTGCTTAGATTTTCTGCCTCCAAACATCTTTCAGTCAGCCAATTTTCTTTTGCTATTCTTATTTCATTTCGAATTCTTCTTTGAAGACTTTAACAGTCTGTATAGTTTTTGTTGATTTTACATTGCCTTCGTTTTTTCATTAAATCTAGAATATCAAACTAACCCCATCAGTCATCCATTTGTTTCTCGTATGCCCTTTGGTGGTTGTGAGGAAGGTTTCATTTGTTTTTTTTTTAAACTTCTTTGAGTTCAAGCCAGTGTTTGTTCGTATCATTTATATTGCCAATACTTTCCAATTCTTTATTAAGATGGTTTTCATATAATGATCTTCTTTCCTCATCTTTAAGTAGTTTTGGTTCTAATATCTTTCTAGCGTTTGGGTCTAGACAGGCGCAATAGTATGTCGGCACGTAGCGGATTGTGGTCAGATTCAATATCGACACCTGGCCTTGTGATTAATTTAGTGATGAAATTTCTAAATCTTCGATTAATGATAATGTAATCTATTTGGTTACGGACAATGTGGTGGTCATTGTCTTGCGGAGATTTCCAGGTGTATAATCGTCTTGGTGGGAGTGTGAACCATGTATTTGTAATCACAAGATTGTTCTCTTCGCAGTACTGAATTAACCTTTCACCCCTTTCGTTTCTTTCACCTAAGCCGTAATCACCAACCACTGATCCCATTCTACCCTTACCAACTTTAGCATTAAATTCTCCTAGAATTATATTGATTTCGTTCGTTTTTGTAAGTCTTAGGGCACTATCAAGTTGCCTGTAAAAATCTTCAATTTCTTCTTCTGTTTGTCTGCCGTTGGAGCATAAACCTGTATAATATTGATGTTCATGGGTCTACCAAACAGATGTATTAGGAGTGCTCTTTCAGAAAGTGGGATGAAGTTCTTTACTGACTCTTGTAGGTTTTCATCCATTAAGATGCCAACGCCATGCTGATGCTATCGGCCGGCATTATTGGTACCTGAGTAGTATAGTATTTTACCTTTTGGTCTAATCATTCCATTTCCAGGCCAGCGGACTTCGCTCACTCCGAGAATGTTTATCTCCATTCTGTTCATCTCTTGCATTAAGTTGTCAAACTTTCCAGCTACAAACAAAGTTTTGACATTCCAAGTAGCTATTTTTGTTCTCTTATCTAGTTGAACCCGGGAGATTCTTCGCTCCTCTTGATCACATAAGGTCTACCCGGGACTAGAGGCCATTTGTATTTGAGCTTCCAACATAATAAGGGTTGATCGGATAAATATCTTGGAATATCCGTAAGGATCTTTAATACAGTGGGTTTCCTTTACCTTCTGTATCCCCCTGCAGTTGACCATTTACTGGCTCTTCCGCCTTTAGGGACGATTTCTCATCTCAAGGGCGAGGGATTGCCCTTACTCCTGTTGATTTTTCCACCTTGAGCTGTTGACCAAGAGGAGGTGGCTGCTTATACCGACAGTCATTCGGCGCTAGTTTTGGTCCGCCCCGGGTATTTCATTTCCCTGGTACCACCCATATCTGGGAGGCATTCCCCTATCCGCCACCTGGGGAGGCGCCCGATGGGGGACTAGCAATCCCTCACGGGTATTCACGTCTAACCACACCAAATTTTCAGCCTTTGGATCTGCGCATTTGGCGGCAGCCCACAAGATTGGTAGAGGCCCGATAACTTTTCCGATAGACGCGCGACGTCTTCTGTTGAAAGCCGACATGCGAGAACATAGGGATGGCAGGGTTTTCGTCGATTTGCTCGGCTATTTTTCAAGATAGAGATATAAGCCCGGGTATATTTATAATCAGAAAGAAAATATCTTTTTAAATACCTAATAATATACAGTGTTCAATTGAAAAAACACTTTTCCCTTAAAAAAAAGCATAGAAAATTCCAAAACATCAAATTTATGTGAAAATTCTACACTAGTCCATTTTGACCAATCAGACACTTCTATTTTTCTTGTTGTCATAGCAACCGTACTGATTTTCCGGAAATTATCTCTACCCACATAAGTCACATGATCAGCAGTTATATCAGGCTACGTTTATAATGAATTATTAGCGCAAGTTTCCCAACAAAAAAAAAGTGGGCGAGTCTGCTAGTACTCGAGACTGATGTGTAAACATATCCTATAACGACATCGGCTGTACAAAACGACAACAGCACGTTGTGTTCCGAAGCGGTCACCCATCCAAGTACTAACCACGCCCGACGTTGCTTAACTTCAGCGATGGGACGAGAAATGGTATTTTCAAACACATTCGCATTTATAATATTAGTTAGGATTCTTTAATAATACTTACTGGCAGCTTTGGAGTGGATTAATTAACTGCACAAATTCGACACGACTGCCACCAGGAATATCATCAACGTATGGACACAGCTTATTTACCTAGTAATCTTGGGCCGACATCCTTTGATTTGTGAACGTCAATAACCAACTTTTTCAAATTTTAGAAGTGGGCTATGACTCAATATTGTTTTAAACGTCTGGGCATCCGAATAATACTTTTGACAGTTCGTTTAATTTAAAATAATAATATACTTTTTTATCGTCTAAAATCCGTTTAAAAACGATTTTAAATGGCAAAATTGTATAAAAATCCGAAAATTCGGACTTTTTTAGGATAATAATAATAATAATAATAATAAACATTCTTTATTGCCAACAAAATCACAAGGGGTGACAAAGCAACGTCAGACAAGGTGATAGAAACTATCATTAAGTATAAATTCCTACTTTCGAATTAGACAAATTACAATTATCATGCTGTTTGAACTTAAAAAAATGCAAATATAAGTTATGTCATGAAAAATAAATTTCAAGAGCCCTTTAACATTACAATCAGTAAACTGTAATATCTAATGATGATAATTGTCTATGAAATTAAAATTATTGGATGATAGCCGTATGGCTTCGGACGATTCTGTCGTGGATTTTGAAGCCAAAATTCATTTTAAATTCAACCGTCCATTAAAAATAAGTTGCGCTATGGATCCAAATACACTGCGAATATACTATAATAAAAATAATACTCTTGACGGTTCGTTTAATTTAAAATATGCTTTTTGATCGTCTAAAATCCGTTTAAAATGATTTTAAATGCAAAATTGTATAATAATACCGCCTAGCGGCTAGAATCGGTTTACACATTCCGTCCCCACATTTCTGTCCCTCCATTTCCGTCGCACTTGCCAAAATTTACCCTCATACCGCCGCGTAAGATTTTTACACATCAAAAAGTGATGAGATGCGAGTTATCTGAATTGCTAGGTATCTCTCTAAGATAATACTAAGTAAAGGCACTTTTATTTTATTGCTACTAAAATTAAGTTAGGGAACAATCAAATGTTTGAACAAATGTTAAACTAAAATGAACAAAACAGTTTCAAAACCTAGTACAAATAATAAGCTCCACGTACATCAATGTAAAGAGCGGGTGGTCCGATTTATAATCGGGCGACTTTTCAGCGTATTTAGCAGTTAAAATAAGGCAAAAACTCTATACATACATGTCTGAAAATGCATAGTTTTTGAGATACAAGGTGTTATATATATTTTTTTAAATCCAAATAATCTTTAGACAATTTTAATGGAAATTTGTGGTGTTCTTTGTAGTAATAAGGGACTAATCTAAACCCAATTAGATTAAAATTAATAACTTCAGTGGCGTCTCGGAAGGCACCTTAGGCAATATTTAAAGAAAATGTGTCCAATTTACTTTTCTGTATTTTTTCTATTTTTTTTTTGGATTAACTAAAGAAATAAAACTTATTTTTGTCGCTTAACTTTCTTTCGTACCTTGATTCGTTTTCGATAAAAAAAATAACCATTTTTTTGCCCAAAGAAAAATGTTACGGAAAAAATATTTAATTGGTTGCAACAAGTTTTATGACAATTTTTATAATCAAAATAATGTATTAAATTCTGAAAAAAGAACAGGTACACCCCAGTTTTTGCCGATTTGGTACTTTTAATTTTTTTGTAATATCCAAGACCATGCAAACAAATGTTTTTTTCTCGAAAACGATGCAAGACACGAAAAAAATAAAGCGACAAAAAAAATTATTTATAGTTGCTTAATATGAAAAAAACAATAAAAATTAAAAAAAAGTTAGTGGCGTATTTTTTTTTTACAACAATATTTGTTAAGGTGCTCCTCGTGAAGCCACTGGAGTTAATAATTTAAATATAGTCACGGCTAAATAAGCCCTACAAATAACACCACCAATTTTCATTAAAAACGTCAAAAGGGTTATTAGATAAAACTCTGTAAAAGTGCTCTATCCGCACAAAAATATTTTATAAGCTTAAATAACTATTTCCCAAAACTTAGTCCACTGCACTACTACATGCCTACACAAAATGTTTATTGAAACCTTGTAAAAACACTCCTCAAGAACAGAAAATTAACCAAAAGTTATGAAGCAAAATAAACACAAGTCAAATGGTGAACGATGCTTCTACTGCCGATTAATTTCAAGAAATGGCGTCACGGCTTTCCCTTCCGTCTGTCGCACCCAAGTTATCGTACGACCTATCCTCTACCAACTTTAAGCAGCCCAGTGTTGTCGTTTTAATATTTCATTTCACGTATAGCTCTCCGCTCGCTCTGCTCGCACCGGGGGTGCAACCAGACAGAAGTGACCCAAACTAACCTAAAGCAATGCCTAAATCTAGAAATGTACTAAATGAAAAACCTTTGTATTCCATGCAAAAATTTTTAATCCAAAAAGGACGTCTAATCAGCGTAACAGAGCGCTTTCGGCCTTAGCCATCATCAGTGTTACTTGTCAGTTGGAACAAAAGATATCCACAAGAGGCACAAACAACATCAAAACGACAACGGTCACATCAAAATTTAAAAAACACTCTACATTATAAGAAAGGTTCACATAATTTAAACCAGAGAGAAATTAATAACTAAAGTGAGAGGGCTTATTGAATAGGGCATTTTGTAGATAGCGTTTATTTGCTACTGCGCAATTTAGACGCGCACGGCGTTTGAAACGGTGGCATTCGGAATTAATAGAGTCGAACGTCAATGTAATGCAAGCTGTCAGGGAAACGTCGAGTAATTTTTAGCATTTATATATTGTGTTTGCGTGTAGTTTTGAGTTTCGTGTTTGTTAATAACCAGGCATTTCACCCAAAAATAAAGAGCAAGGTGTACTGCAAAAGTAAAGCAGTTTCGTTCAAGTGGTTAAGACTTCCATCCGCTGAATCATCGGCGTATCCGTGGCCGTGCATCGGTCGAAAAATTGGAAGCCGGCTATCTGGATTCACATTAGCATTGGAAGGCTAAGTTTATTTATCTTAAGGTATGATTAATACACACGTTTATTATTTCTAACAAATAATATTTTTTGACCAAGGTGCATGAAAACCATGAATGTACCTCTTTGTAATAATAATTATTTTCTTCTGGGATTAACTGCTGCTGGATTGTTACGGTACGAGAGTATTTAAAATAAAAGAGTAGCTCGAGTATAAATATTAAAATTATAAAAATTGTTAAGAATTTTATTTTCTTATGTTTGGAAATATAAAGATATTATGTATTATTTTATATTATTTATTTGTTAGTGGTTTAACTTATAAATTATTATAGTTCCCATGTTAACATTGGCTGTTTTTTCCCGTATTTCGTGTTTAAGTTAGGCAAGCAAAGGCCAAGGTTGGCCTACTTATTTATGTACTATTATCTATATACTTAGTCGACTATTAAATTAAGTGTGCAAAAGTTTAGCTGTTTTTGCCTATAAAGAATATGTATCTTTTATATTATTTGTTAGTGGTTTCACTACTAAATTAAAGTTCCTATAGTAGGCTGTTTTTTCTATCTACAGAGTTAATTTTTTGATGTAAGACTTTATTCCTGTTGTTGAAATGTAAAGAATAATAAATTATCGTTCGTTTGGTTTAAATTGTCTTGTTTTATTTTCACCTGCTCAATAAATTTAAAAAGTTTAGATATTTTCCATGGATGGTCTAAATGTGACCTACTATACCGACCATGCGATGTGGGTATATAAATACCTACTTTATCGACCGTGAGCACATAGTTTGTTTTAGATGCCCAGAGAGGCGCCACCGTAACAGGGTCCGCAAAGAATAACGTACATCTGACTCTCTCACTTTAGTTATTAATTTCTCTCTGATTTAAACATTTAACAAATTAAAGCCAGACGTGGAAACCACGCTTTGATGGTATGACAAACATGTCTCTGTCGACAAGCTTGACAAGCTAGAAAAGCAAAAGAGCAACTTTGAAAAATTTATGAATTAGCACGTACGCATGCTTCAAGTCTCAAAATTGGTATAGCCAATTAAAGAAGTTATTTCCTTTTTCGAAAAGCACGTGTGTCAACAGGCGACCGAGACGAATTTATTTGGTCCACTGGAATCTTTTTTGTCTTTCCCTCGACCGATGCAAATTGTATAGGCTCCTGTTGTTATTTTATTATTCTTGTAGGCTCCTATCAAATAAGCGGCTAGCGGCTAGGTACACCGATTCCCCACTGCAATATTGCGAGCATATACGTATAAAAGAATACGTATATGATTGCGAGGATGCAACATTGCAAGGCAGCCATATTGCGACATTGCGAGGCATCGCGCATGCTCAGTTTTTGACACATATTTGGCAAAAACTTTCAATTTTCGGTTAATTGCTTCCAGCCAGCCTGGAGATCTTGTGGTTAGAATCAGATGCTGTGCTTGTAATACAACGGCCTGGGTTCGATTCCCGTCAATGCCGAGTCACCGATGTTTTTTAGGTTGTTTCCTTTTTTAAATTTGGCTTACCGTTGGTTAGTTTTGTTGGATTGCGCCCCGGAGCGAGCGGAAGGCCATACGTGAGATGAAGTAGTCAACGTTTTATAGGAATCATACATGAAGCTTCGCAATATTGCAGCTTCGCAATATTGCAGCTTTGCAATAGTGCAGACTGTCATTCCCATTCCGGTCAAATTCGGTGTATGCCAAATATATTATAATATATTTGGTGTATGCAAACTCTTGTTCCCATCAAGTTCAAATAGACCAAAACCAAAATAGACCAAGGTTACCGTGTATTATTTGGTTTGGTCGTGATTGCCCCAATCTCGAACAGGTCTTTAACAATCGAGATTTTCAAGTTATTGATGTGTAAACATCTTACGCGGCGGTACGAGGGTAATTTCGGCAAATGGGACGGATATGTGGGGACGCAATGTGTAAACCGATGTGACATCATAGCCCATGCGCATTGAGGAGCAAGCTAATCCAGGACGGCCGCGAAGGACGGCAGCGATTGCAACAACTCAAGTGGCGCTTCTAAAGCTTCGTATACATTATATGCGCAACGTGTAACGTAACATGTAACGCAACGTAGACGGTTTCAATTTTTATGTGCAACAAATCAACGCGCACTTTTTTCTCTGGCCACATTGCGAATAAAACATTTCTTTGATGGTGTGCTAAAGACCGACAGCGATTGGATCCCCACCGCGCACTAAATGCAACGTAACTGCAACCATGCAACATCTGTCCACATTGGTTGCATTACATATTGCATTGCATGTTACGTTACACGTTGCGTATGCAATGTATATGAAGCTTAAAAAGCTAGCCGCTAGGGCGGTATTAGATTTTCATGTCCTTGATGTCGATATAGGACATATGTTTACACATCAATGTCTCGACTACTAGCAGACTCGCTCAATTTTTGATGTGTAAACATCTTACGCGGTGGTATGAGGGTAATCTCGGCAAATGGGATGAAAATGTGTGGGCGGGGCGGAAGTGTGGGGACGGAAATGTGTAAACCGATTCTAGCCGCTAGGGCGGTATTATATACAATTTTGCCATTTAAAATCCTGTTAAACGGATTTTAGACGATAAAAAAGCTTATTTTAAATTAAACGAACCTTCAAAAGTAATATTTTATTATATTATATTCGCAGTGTATTTGGATCCATAGCACAGCTTATTTTTAATGGACGGTTGAATTTAAAATGAATTTTCGCTTCAAAATCCACGACATATTCGTCCGAAGCCACGGCTATCATCCTAAAAAAGTCCGGATTTTCGGATTTTTTTCTACAATTTTGCCATTTAAAATCGTTTTTAAAAGGATTTTAGACGATAAAAAAACATATTATTATTTTAAATTAAACGAACTGTCAAAAGTATTATTCAGATGCCCAGACGTTTAAAACAATATTTGGTCATAGCCCTCTTCTAAAATTTGAAAAAGTTGGTTATTGACTTTCCCAAATCAAAGGATGTCGGTCCAAGATTATAAGGTAAACAAGATGTGTCCATATATTGATGTTATTCCTGGTGGCATTAGATTTTCGTGTCGAATTTGTGCAGTGAATTAATCCACTCCGAAGCTGCCAGTAAGTATTATTAAAGAATCCTGACTAATATTGTAAATGCGAATGTGTTTGTTTTTATTCTATGAACAAGCTAAAATGTAACGTCATAGCACGTTGAAAATACCAGTTCTCGTCCGATCACTGGAGTTAAGCACCGTCGGGCATGGTTAGTGCTTGGATGGATGACCGCTTGGGAACACAACGTGCTGGTGTCATTTTTTTACAACCGATGTCGTTATAGAATATGTTTAAGCAGGACGTCCACTGAATCGGCACAGACCGGCCAGCACGGCCGGCATAAGTTGCTATGTACGTTATTAAACGAGGCAGCGCCCATTAAATCGGAACAGCGCGGAACGACATCTCGTTTAATAACGAATGCCGGCAGTGCTGGCCGTGCCGAGCCGGTCTGTGCCGATTCTGTGGGCGTCCTGCTTTACACATCAGTCTCGAGTACTAGCAGACTCGCTCAATTTTTTTTTACACAGCTTACTAAACTGTGTTATTTGTGTCACAATATATCGCGAGAAAATTTATCGGTTTATGCTATACCGGTATCACGGTCAATTTAAGTGACCGTGTACCGGTATATCGGCAATGTTTATTGTTATAGCGTTTTCGATTGGTAAAACTAGTGCAACACTGGTGCAATATTTATGTTCGATTAGTAGAACTCGCGCGATTTTGTATGTTCGATTGAGGAACCAGGTCATTCAGTTTTGCAGTGCATGTTTTTCGGCCCGATGTCTGGGAGCTCCGGCCGAAATTGGTGCAAACCAAATAACTCAAGAATGGCAAAAAAAGAAAATAGAAGAGGGACAGTGTTGCCATTCGTAGCGACTTGTCGCGAAAATAGCGACTTTTTGATTACTGTGAGACATAGCGGCGATTTACAAAAACAAGCCCATTTGTAGCGACTTTTTCGAATTTTGAATTATAGGAAGTTTTGTTAATCATTGTTTTGCGATTTGGAATTATCGTATTTATCTTGATATTTAAATTATAATTGAGGACCGGGAGCCACTGTCATGTCTGCTCTATCGGCTCGGCTTAGATCGCATCCGTTGTGATCCGGGGTTCGGGACTTCCCCGAAATCGATCAGTCTGGTCAAAACCTTTTGTTTTTATTCCATGTTCCATAATTTGTGTGTTCGCCTGCCAGTTATCAATCTTTAACTAATACATGGTAATCAAAATACAACAATGATTGTTTTTGTATTTTGTCCAAACGTTTTTCTTATTGGGTAGTTACTAATTAAATTAGTTTTTGATGTGTTGTGTGTTATGTTGTTAGTTTTAGTGAAAACACTATTTTGTGTTTTTATTAACTATTTTTCCCTTCCAATTTTATGCAGCAAAGTAAAAAAATCCTATTCTGTAAAAAACACAACACGGTTTTTTTTTTTTTTTTAGTAAGTATACTAGGCCTGTCTGTGTCAGAAGAAAGTAGCGACAAAGTTGCGACTTTTCACACCAGGCTGTAGCGATTTTTGGCTTTGCCGCTCTGGCAACACTGAAGAGGGATTCAAGTAGTTTTGAATGTGTTATCGTCATCGAGCTATCGCTCGAATGGAAGGAAGAAATTGAGGCTGCATTAAGTGAAATAACACATAAAATTCTAAAAATAAAGAATTTTATCCAGGACGTCATTTATAAATTTACAGACAATTAGGTTAGTTACTTAATTCACTTACATAAAGATTATAAGAATAAAACAGCAACAAAAAAGAGAACTATTTGTAATCGGGTTACATTTTCCCGCCCTTCAGGTCGACCTGTCAAAGAAATTCGTATTCGATTGGGATTGCACTAGAGCAATTTTTCAACTGAACTGGGTTTACATGAGTTCACTTTCAGTGCAAAACTATTTTTACCAATCGAAAACGCTGTTAAGGTGGAATTCCCTCCGAGCGATAGCTGCGATGATCGTTCAGCGATCGTCGCTGCGACGATCGCTCTGAGACTGATACCATTGTTCTTTTATGGAATCACTTTCCTCCAAGCGACAGCCGCCAGCGATAATCGCCGGGGGCAGCGTGCGTCGCAAACTGCCTTCTCTCAGGGCAAATATAGTCGCTGCGACCAACGACTTTTCCTTAGTTTAAACTGAGGTCGGTTCAATCTAAAACATTTTCGGAATTTTTTATCGTCAGGCTTCAAATGGATTTGTATTAAGTGAGTGAAAAAGCCCTCCTCCGGTCTAGAGATATACAGTATGTCCCCGGATGGGGTTAATAAGAGGACAAATGGACTAAAAATTAAAAGATACGAAAAAAGTTATTCTTGATAAAAGTTTTTGCTTCCTCTAAAACTGAGAACTGCCCAAAAATAATACCGTATATTATACAGAGCCATCACAAATTAACAATACATGAAATTTTCCAAGAGTAAATCACGTGATTTTATTTTTTTTAATAATGTTAAACAAAAAAATTGATTGCAGATAAGTTATTGAAATGCAGGAATATTATTAACAAGTATACAGGGTGCTACAAATTCGTTTCTTTGTATGGGTATTTCAAAAGCCATAAGAGATACGGGGTCAGTTAAATTGGGGCAAAGTTGCGCAATTTAAGGATGATTGACATGCCGTCAAATAACTTAGAAATTTCCGTCTACTTCCGGAGATATCCGTAAAAAACCGAAAATCATCTATTTTATTTTTATTTTTTCGTGCCTTTGTTTGAAGAGATAAAGTAAAATAAATGTCACATTATTATTGCCACTTTTTCTCCTCTACAAGCTGGCGGTATCAAATTTTAAATCCGACGTTTCGCTATTGGACCCTCTTCATCAACTTAATTTTTTTAAATAAATAATAAATTTTTAAAAAGCCTTTGGTCTAAAACCAACGATGTATCGCACATATCAATAAATCAACAAATCTAGATTTTTTCCATAAAAGATAATGTGTTAGACAGAGATGGGGGGATCTTTTCTAACCCGATTTCACTTATGACAATATTTGTTACCACTATCGGACTAGTGTGATACATCGTTGGTTTTGGGAGACCAAAGGCTTTTTAAAAATTAGAGAAAAAACCCAGGTCCGTATTTAAAAAAATTAAGTTGATGAAGGGGGCTCGAAAGCCAAACGTCGGATTTAAAATTTGATACCGCCAGCTTGTAGAGGAGAAAAAGTGGCAAAAATAATGTGACATTTATTTTACTTTATCTCTTCAAACAAAGGCAGGAAAAAATAGTTTTTTACGTATATCTTCGGAAGTAGACGGAATTTTCTAAATTTCTCGACAGAATGTCAATCACCCTTAAATTGCGCAACTTTGCCCAAATTTAATCGACCTCGTATTTCTTACGGCTTTCCAGATACCCATACCAAGAAACGAATTTGACAGTGGCGTAACTACACCCCCGCCAGCCCCCGCAATGCGGGGGGGGCCGCCGCCCAGAGGGGCCCTAAAAAGGAAAAGCTCTGGAATACAAGGGCGCCGAGGGGGCCCCTAAAATAATTTGCGGAGGGGGGGTGGGCGAAATTTCTAGTTACGCCACTGGAATTTGTAGCACCCTGTATACTTGTTAATACTATTCCTGCATTTCAATAACTTATCTGCAATCAACTTTTTTGTTTAATATTATTAAAAAAAATAAAATCACGTAGTTTACTCTTGGAAAATTACAGGTATTGTTAATTTGTGATCGCTCGTTCTTAGTTTTAGAGGAAGCAATAACTTTTATCAAGAAGAACTTTTTATCGTATTTTTCAATTTTTAATCCATTTGTCCTCTTGTTAACCCCATCCGGGGACATACTGTATATCGTATCGACCTCATCTCGTAGAACCACACACATTTGAAGTATGCCATCATCTTCGGCTTCTTCAAGTAGTTTGCTACTCCGCCTTAAACTAATTCCAATGACTTGACTGACACAGAACGCTTGAAATTTAATGTCGCGAACGCTGGTTGGAAAACATACCTATAGCGATTATCGCTGAGCGATAATCACTACGCGATTATCGTCAGCGATAGCCGCTCCGAGGGAATTCCACCTTTAGAACGACATTAATATCAGCTACTTAAGACATATATCGTTATATACTATACATCGAGAAAGTAATATCAATATATCGTTACCATTTCTATGCAGAATTTTTGGCAATTGGTCCGATTGATCGCCAGTTCGCCAAATGCTTCTATTCACTAACGTCTAGCCGCTACCGGTAACTGGCTATCACAGCGACTATCCCTAATATAAATGTTAGTTAGAATACCCCCGTTACGTTTTATCTTCAATTATTAAAACACGCAAGCGTCTAGAGATCAGGGATTAGACGATTTAAGCGGACTGGTCTGGAACATTCATGAGCCGCTGACGGTAACTGACTATCCATGGTATTATTATGGCTTTGCATATCCCTCCGCTCGCTTCGCTCGCTACGGGGACTTAAGCAAAGGAAACTAACCAAGTGCGTTTTGGTTAACCCAAACTAACCCAAAATTAAGAAAAAAGGCACATTAATAAAAAACAATATATAAACAAAACATCTGTCGCGGCCGACGAAAATCGAACCCGCAGCGCCGGAATGACAATTAAACACGCTACCCTCTACACCATCGAGGACCTACAGAAATTTCGCTAGAACGTAGTGACATGGATTCGTTTCGTCGCATCGAAAACTATGCATATGCACATTTACATTACAGTCGCGCTATAAAATTTGCGAAGGATAGTCAGTTACCGTTAGCGGCTAGACGTTAGTATTCTATTCTATAAAGATAAAATATCGTTTTTTAACATATCATAATTCATAATTTAGTTAATATATTTTTTAGATGATGGATTTTTTTCCTATTTCAAATAAAAAATAAAAATCCTAATGTAACATAATATCATTGTTTATAAAAGACAATGATAATATTAAAAGATTTTAAAAAATTCAAATAATGATGCTTTAATGGATAATCCATCTAGCTTCAGAGGGCGCTGAAGTCACTTTTGCGTTATGTTTTTTATTGGTGATTGAGGGGTGCAAAGTGAGAGAGGAGCGTAAAATTGTGATTTTTACCTCATATTTTCAATTTTCCTTGATAAAGACCATCGAAACAGAAAATCCAATGAATAAAGCTGACAATGGCTGATGAACAGGTAAGTTTGCACCTTTAAAATCCGAGATTTTAGGCTCTAAATTCTGAGGTATCAGTGTCTTGTTGAAGAGCTTTTATGTGTTTTGTGGAAATGGATGTTATATTTTTAGCTGAACATTTCGTTTTACCTCAAGTGCGCTCTTAAGCCGTTTACACCGGTTAAAATTGCAAATGTGATATAATTTGCTCACAATAACATAAAAATATAATACATTAGAATGAGGTAATAAATGGTTATGTTATGTTTATGAATATAAAAGTCATTCTCAATTCTCGGTCAGTGAATCTGTGGAATCGGTCAATTTAGAATGGTTTTTAGGTCGTATACTTATATATTTTGCTTTCGTTTTCCTTATTTAGCTTTAGCACAGTTTTAAATATATTCTTTTTAGCTTTGGAACTGAATCAATATTATATATTACTTATTGCCTCAGTTCAAGGGTTATGCCTACTTAAAATTGATTCATTGAAGAACATTCATATAATGTCAGCTAGCTCTTAAGCTGGATTTATAGTTTCCGTAAAGTAAGAAGTAAGCAGTAAGCCGTAATCGATAAGAAGTAAAACGTAAGCAGTAACAAACATTTGATTCATAGTTTCCGTAAGAATTTGTTTCCTATTTTTGTCATTTGCCAAATTCAGGTTTATGGTAAATATTATGTTCTCCGTCCCCTATCTTTTCCTCCACTTTTTTTGAATCTCTTCAATTATAAAATACCATAAATTTAGAAGACTTTAATAATTATTAACATTCTACCTACCTAGACATACCAGTGGAACACATTGCAGAAGCAATTGCCTCACAAGAGTCCCAAGCCTTGCATCTTTTATTAGTATCTATATAATCCTTTAATATAACGAATAATACTGAATAATGTTTATTAAAATATGGTATTCTTCGTATTCCGTCAGTAAAAAAAGACACAGAGATGAAATGTAAACAAACAAAAATCAAAAATGCCGGCAGCCGACGAGCATGCGTTCAGGTTAAATATCGTATTACGCCTGTGCACTATCGCCGTAAGCCGTAAGAAATGGAATTGAACCATTTCTTACTTCTTACTGCTTATCGCTTACTGCTTACTGATGAACTGTGAATGTCAACGTTACTCGCCATTTGTTTATTTTTCTTACTGCTTATCGTTACTTCTTACTTCTTACTTTACGGAAACTATAAATCCAGCTTTATAATTTGTCACATAACTTAGAATTAGAACACTATTAAAAATTAAAATTTGGTTTCTACTTCATTAAATAACTTATATTCAGTGCCCAGTTCTCAGCCAAGTTGATACTAAAGTAGGTAGATAGGTGCAACCAATTTATAAATAAGGTAGTCACAACTAGCATGAAAGCATTGTACAACATCGAGGAAATAATTATTTCCTCGATGTTCTATATAATCTGAAAGCAGGTTTGTCAAAAATTCAAAACCACATGCATTTTTTTACACTGAAAATGTCACAGAACTCCAGGTTTCTGCTAAAAGGTAAGTAAGATGAGAAAAAGATACCTACCTAATATTTTATGAAGACAGCACAGATGGTACAAATACACATAGGAAAGGGTGAAAAAAGGAAAGCTGAATGGAAACTTACTGCTAGTGATAATTTTTTTTAGTGCACTTGGTGGAGGTTTGTTGCGATATCTACATTTTGTGTTTAGACGGCAGGGATAGTCGAATTAATTACATTTTATAGGTTTTAGTAGATTGATATATAGATTTATTGGTATAACTGTTACTGTTACAAGTCATATAGTAAAATTAAATTTAATACATGAGATCCCTTAGGGGCCTGCACTCGATACAACTTTATTATGCTTTTAAGTAGTTAGAAATATTTACAAAAGATACCCTTATAAATATAGCAATTTAGAATGTATAAAAACACTCCCACAGATGGTTTAGTTTTCATCATCTCCTGAGATGCTAACATGGCCATCGAACGCATGCCAACTGCTAAAATTCTAGTTTGGTATTGTGGATAAACCTCTGTTTTCATGCATTTTGCCAAAGGTTCCAAACACCAACTTAGTACATAATGGTACTTAATATAATACAATCCAATCACATCCATATTATCACCTTAGGTCAAAATTATTTTGTAGATATGCTCCATATGTATAAAAGGACTTGAGAAGTAGTCTTTGACCCATTTAATAAACAAAACCTCCATTATCTCCCGTATGTGTGATAACATATTATAGAATGCCACAGCGGGTAGCTGCTGTAGGTACTGTAAAAAAAATTAAAACGAACTTATCCAAGTGTAAAGTTATGATATTTACCTGCAAGAAAAAAACAATTCTATTTGATAACTCTCTTTCTAATATAGGTTTTTCCAGAGTGTCCTTAATCAATGAACTTGGAGTCATCTTCGATATTGAACTAGGGTTTAAAGAACACGAATAATATAATCTCCAAATCGTTCAGGATGTCAGGATTTATTATGAGAACTTGCTTTGATTAATGATACTTTTTAATCATTAGTGAGGAATCACCTTGAATACTGTCTGGTCTCCTTTCTATAAAACTCCTTCTGTTAGGCGTGAGCGTGTGCAGACTAAGTTTGAGTTTCCTACCCTGGAACTTCACATCAAAAGTAGTAATTTGTCCTGCATTCAACCCTTGACTCTTTTGGGCTTGAATGTAAAATCTTTCACTAAAAACTCATCTAATTGAGCCATTTTAGGTACACAGATATCATGCGGATGTTTGACACAGCAGTGAATTAAACCAAATTATGAACTATTTAAATGCATATATTCTCACTGTATTTCAACTGGGATAGTCTACACTCAAGATGAAAGCTAACTAGAGTGACTTTTATCGAACTAGGGTCACTTTTTGATAGAAGACTTCCATTGTAATTTAAGAATTTTGGGTGTTCAACTATTTTGCTTACTCTCGCTTATGATATATTTATTATGGATGTTAGGTTAGAATTCAAATTAAAATCTTGTAGGTACTTAGTATATTAGGTGTGTAATGTTCGAAAATGGTTTATATTGTATTTGTTGGCACCATGGTTGGTTACTGTACTATTTGCGAGTAACTTCTGTAAGTGTTGTTGGTTTAAATAAATAAATAAGCAAATAAATATCCAAATTACTACATCATCAGATAATACCATCAACAGAAATATTTGGGATGTTGAAATAAGTAGAATATTTACAGGTCTCAATAGTTTTAGACCTTTAAGTCGTGAAACTTTGTTAAGCTATGATACTAAAGTACTTGTCACATAATCAACTGTGCAGGATGGTCCAGATAACTCTTTAAATGAATATATCTCTGTTATTTTTGAAGTTAGAAAAAAATATTCAAACAAAACAATATTCCAAAATGATTTCATCTTTTTATATATATTCTTTTGTTTTAATGTAGACATCCATGGTGTTTCAAAAATACATGTCCAATTTTGTTTTTTAAATGTATGCCACATTTTTGAATTTTCTATAATATAAAATTTTGCATATTTTTTTATAATTTATCATGTATCAAAATTTAACAGTTTTCGAAATATTGATGCTTTTAGAGTTACGAAATACTATGATTTTTGTATATAATTATTTACCTATTTAGATGCCTGCCTCTACCTGGAAATGTTTTAAATCTGGTTTACTGATTCACCTTTTCTGACAATATTTTACAAAATGAGCTATTCCATTGTTAAAGGTTGAAAATGGCCCAGCTTTATTTAACTATTTGCTTTGTACATTCTGGAAACATGTTGTTTGATCCAGTCAAAGTATAGCCATTCTATTTCTTCAGGAAATACAGTATACTCCACCAGATTATCCCATTTTGTACCATTACCTATACCTCATTCAGCACTAACAAAAAATTCACTATTTTATGCAAGTAAAAAATGTTTAATCACATTCCTCTAAAACTAAGGAAAATTGAAAGTAAAATCAAATTTAAAAGAGAGGTGAAAAGGTTGCTGTTGGGTGGGCATATTACAACATGGCTGAATTTTGGACTGATAACTTGGAGCTGTAATATTTAATTTTTATTTGTTCCATAGGTTTTTAACCCTTAACTACGGAGGTGCCGTCTGAGAGTCGGTGTGAAAACGAAATACCTTCATTTGTCAAAAACGGTAACGTCCACAAGGCCGTTACCTCATGTATTCCTGTCGGGTTTGGTGGTTGACCAGTACAAAAAATATCAGATATCTAAGACTTGAAACAGGTCAGTTCCCTAGCGATCTTCTCGCGAAGCAGTTTGATAGACGGCACGTCCGGGTATACGTAATAAAATCGGTCTGAAAATTTTCGCACAAATATGGCCTGACCATCAAAACTAGTTCGCTTTAGTGATGTAAATATGAAAAAACACTTCGAAAGTGGTATACGCAGCAGACGGTGATGCTGCTAGTGGTATTGACAATGTTCCTGATGAGGATCGCAAGAATTCTGATTATAGCACCTCAGACCAATCAGCGGACAGTAGTGATGAAAGAGAGGATGACGAGTCACTAATAAAACGAGATATATTAGAAAAAAATACGTCAATTATTATTTCCAAGAAAGAAAAACCGCGTGACAAGATATTTGTGCTTCAATTGCAAAACGCCGGTCGGTATATTTATAGTGTATGAGGCAGGCCGGCGTGAACTGCACTGCTGAAATATTCTAGTTATAAGTATTTGTTGTGCATTATTTCTTCCTAGTTTTTCACTGCTTTTTTTAAAGTGTTTAATATAATAAATACATTCAAATTATAGCAGTGCACTTTTTTCATTTTAACTGCCGTCGAGTTGAAGCATACCCAAAAGAACTGGCTTTGTGATTATAAAATTGGTACGTGTTCTAAGAAACTATTTATTAAAGTACTTCCTAAAACTTAAAAGATTATCTAGAAGTACCAGTTACAAAATTATTAGGACTTTATGCCGCAATACCTGCAGTAGTCTGCCAGACGGCACGTCCGAGTTTATGCTCCGAACATCGCACCTCCGTAGTTAAGGGTTAATCATGTCTTGGTGTTAATTGTCTGTTTGTAATTTTATATAACGTGTAATCATAGATTGGATATTTTGTCTTCTGATTTTAGTGCCTTTGTACAGCTGACATGACTATAATGCTTTTGCTAATTTGACGATTTATTGTTCCTCAATTTTTTTTTTATTTTTGCTTTGTCAATAGGTAAAATTATTTACTTTGGATAATAAAGCTTGTTTTGAATTTGAACTTGAACACTTTATTGATGAACTATCACTTCAACCTCGGACAAATATAATTTGGCAACAAGATGAAGCACCTCTCCATATTATTCTGGCAGTAAGATAGTTTCTTCATTCTTCATTAATAATTATTAAGTATGGATGGATAGATATTGAACAATCAACTGGCCCGCGAACTTTCCAGAAGTAACAATATTGAAGAAGTTCAGAGAAAAAATGTTGAAGAAATAAGAAATTTAAATGGAAATGAGACCGAAGCAAATATAAACGCACTGGAATGCCAAGAAAGAATTTACGAGATATGTGATAAACTTAATGGGGGACATGCAGAACATTTAATTTACGCTAGAAATTACACGTTTTATATATTTTCTTGTTTATGGTTAATTATAAGTTTTATTTACCTAGGATTTTAATTAAAAATTTTATAAACAGAATTTAAAGACTATATTTATAGCAAATTATGAAAAATATTAGCAGAAAATAAAGATGAATCGGTAATTCAGACCGCAAACGTCAATGCATAGAGGAATATAAAAGTAAAGAGAGTATCCATTCCCTTGTAAAATATTGGCACACCGTTTAATGACAATTGACAATAATGACGTATGATGTTTACTTACACGACACTAAGGGCGGCTTACTGAACTAATGCTAATAATCTATGTTGACAAAACATGTTCCTGTTTTATCGACAGAAGAAAGGCGGCGGGCTATTCAAATGTTATTTTTATTTTAGTCGTATTCCATATAACTAGATGGTTTATGAATTTATCTGCAACAAACTATTACAGCGTTTTTCTTAATCGAGATTAAAGCAAAGAGAGAACCCTGTAAATACATTAGTTTATCGCAGATAAATCCATAATGCGCCTGGTTGAATTAAATGCGAGTATACATTAAATTTTAGGCGTTGTTTGGACCGAAGAATAGTTTAGAGTGTAAGAAAGAAAATATACACATTTTGCATTTTGTTACAAAGTTTATTAAAAAACATGCGGTAGTAAATGCAATCAAAATAACATAAAAAAATCTCTTAACAGAACAAAATAGGTAAATAGTGTTGACGTATCACAATATATTTCTAATATTCAAAAACTAATTAACTCGAATAGAACCAAAAATAAAATTTAACAGTTTTTAAATATTTCAAGAACAAAATTCACAAAAGAAAATAGCTGCTTACCAACGGCTGCTACTCGCACCACCAATACCTCCATCCACCATCGCCCCAGAACAATTTTAAATTAATATAATAAATTGATTAAACCGGCTTTCTTTAATCAACAACCGTCAAACCGCCATTTGTGAATTCTCGACAGCATGCTTTTAGCACAGCTTACTAGATAATTTATAGTAAGCTGTACTTTTAGTTCCACTGACGCTAGCGCCTCCATGCGCGGCTGGAATTGCGCAGTGCGGCAAAACTCAATGCCAATTTTCCCATAAGAATAAAACACTCTCTTTATTTTTATATTCCTCTATGCGTCAATGCCTTGATGTTTGAAAAATCAACCTTTGTCCCCAGGTAGCAGCAGGTGTCTATAGGTAAGCAATTATATCGAAAAAATCGTAGTATTTCGTAATTCTAAAACCTTTGATATTTCAAAACCTCTTAAATTTTGATTCGTGATACATTATACAAAAAATATGCAGAATTTAATAGGAAATTCAAAATCAATAAAAATAGGGAATATTACTTAAAGAAACAAAGTTATTATGTGCCTTGAAATTTTGAAACACTGTATACATCAAAACAAACAAAAGCATGTGTAAAAACAGATGAAATCAAATAACTTGTTCAGAATATTTTTTCTAAATTCGAAAATAATAGTGATACTTCCATTTAAAGAGTTATCTAGAACACCCTGTACACGCGAGACCTAGCAGTCGGACTGGGTGTCCTATTGGTTTAGAACTATCTCTTCACTTTTTTTTTTCTTGTGGATTCTTCTATTTATAGTAGTAACTTGTAACAGATTCCCACTTTAAATTTATTCGCTATAAAATGACAGGTCTACACTTTGAATAAAGGGCGTTTAAACTTTTGCCTCACTCGCTAATGTTACTCACAATTAAATGTGGGTTTCATCGGGCGACTCGCGTGGCATCGTGGCTATATCCTTTTCGTTTTGTTTTTGAGAGACTTACCCAAATTTATTTTTGAGAGCAGCGTGTTTATGTTTGCCGATGATTTGAGGTTTTTTAGATATGTGGCTTCTACATTGGACGCAGTGCAACTTCAGCAGGATCTGAATAATTTTTCGGTATGGTGCCATACAAGTGAGATGTATCTAGAGAATGTAATTCAATTCAATTTTCTTGCTTGAAGGACCCTATTCAGCTTCCTTATTCTATAAATGGCACAGTTTTACACAATTGTGATTAAGTTAAGGATCTGGTGGTTATATTGGACCGCAAGTTTGCATTTCATAGCCATAATAAACATCATAACATCTAAAGCTCTGAAGATCTTGGGATTTATTCAGAGATCTTTAGCGAATTTTGCAATCTTTACACTGAAAATCCTACTGTGCCCTTGTTGTTTTAGAACTTTGCACTTTGGCCTGAAATCTTATTTATGTTTCCCATATTGAGAATATTGACCAGGTGCAAAATAAATGTTTACGATTGGTGCCTTTTCCATGTAGTTATAACACGTGAACAGTATAACTACAATCAGATTAGAGAGCTATTGAGCGTTGATACCTTGGAGTCGAGACGGTTGCAAATTCCATAGATTTCCCTGCCTTACTGGATTTGATGCTGTTACATGTGCCTGATCGAAGGTTAAAGCATACGGATCTTTTTCATGTGCCATTTATGATTATAACAAAAATTAACCAATTTCGAGGTTTTTGAGGGGCATTCTTGTGAATGCGCGGGTCGATATATTTTAGGAGTTTTAAGGTGAATGTACAGGCTGTGAGTTTTAATTTGTAATTTTATTGATTCTAATTTATTAGTTGATAATTAATGTAAAATTTGTTCCCATTTATTCTCATTTTTGAGTAATTGGATTAATATTTCTAGATTCATGGTAATATAAATAGACAAGTGCATAATGTAAAATGGCATGTCCATAGATTAAATCAATACATAAATAACAGACTAACATTAAGGATAAGATATATTTAAATATATTCTATGTAATTTTTGTAAATTTATATTGTTTTAGGATATTACATATTTAATTTGTGTGTCTAAAGAGACGTTTGTTCTTAAAATCTTATTACATACGTATTGTAGTATTATTGTCTTAATGGAATGTATTCTCATAGTGCTAATTTATATTTATTGTAGTGCCTTTTTGAAATGCTATGTGATATTGTCAATATCTAAATGAGTTATCTATTCATCTATTATTTAAACTTAAATAGTTGAAAAGATACTAATAAAACATAAGCATAATTATCATACTTTACAAAAAATGAAATGTTTCGTCCTTAATCCAATATCGTTTCTTATTTATGACAACGATCTTCCGTAGATCCCAATAAGGGCAATTTTTTTCAAACATCTTGTCTTAACCAGAGAAGAAAAAAGCTTAAAAGTAGAGGCGACAGCCTGTCAATCCATTTTCTATGCGTATGTCCAAGCACAAAGGGTATAATTGTCAAAAACAAAACACCATCCGCCGATTTCAGGGGATTAGATGTCGTTGTCATTAGCTTAAAATATTTTTCTCTCGATACTTAGTGGTATTCCCAATGAAGCAGAGTCAAGGTCACCAAAAACGCAAAAACGGGGACAACAACATGAAAGGTGCTGACACTTATTGTTGCCTCTCCTTTTAGTTTTTTTTTCTCTCTGGCCCTTACACTGTCTTCTGTGTTTATCCTGAAGATAGCTTGTCTTGTACATAAAAAATATATGGATCAGCTTAACCCTCCCACAGATTACAATTTTCGAAACTCCTTCACACTTGCACTGCCCATCCCATAGACTGAGTGGGGGAGGACCTCTATTGTGTATCGGAGTACAATGGTTTTTTATCACCTGCCTCTTGCATGAGAAAAATAAGTTTAAAAATCGTTAAAAGCCTTCCCACAATAATGTAAGCTTTATTTTACATAGGGAATTGGCCATGCCATGTATTATCTTATCAATAGCTGTCAAAAAAGGTGGAAAAAAAAACGTGAAAACACGCGTTTGCAGTTTTGGAATTCACTTCACATTAGTCTGACAAAAAGGGAATCTAAAATAATAATAGACTATGTTAAAAAATAAACTTATTTGGTTATAAATAGGTGTAATCAAACAAATAGTTATTGTAACAAAAATTGGGTTAGTTTGGGAGGATTTTAGTTTGCCGTACATAAAATGTCCCTTATGTTTTTACCACCTTGAAATGCTGGAAGGGAAGCTAAGAAAACTGTTTGTTGTATCTGGTAACGGCATGATTATCTATATTCCTGCTTTTTTGTCCGGATATTGCTGATATTGATTTATTTTTTGTAGGAAATTAGACAGCTTGAGCTTCTTTGCAAACAGTTATACGAATCGCAGGACAGTGCTATTCGTTCCGAAGCCGAGAAGGCTTTGGTAGTTTTCCAGGAGAGTCCGGATGCGCTAACGAAATGCCAAGTTTTGTTAGACAGGGGGGATTCTGCATATGCACAGTTACTGGCAGCCACGACTTTGACAAAATTGGTATTAAGGAGTGCTCAAGGTAAGGCATCCATATAAAGCGATTTCCAACTAGGATATAGAAAAAATGTAAATATGTATAGTAAATGATGGTACTTACTTATTTTTTTACTGTCCTTTTTTTAATTACCTTTGGTCTCAACTTATTACAACTTTTAATAAACAGCCTCAACTTCTTATGTTCACTCTATCCGAACAGGGGCAACCTCGAATGCGCCTTTTGTTGGTTAAGGTGGTTACAGTTATTGTTGAAAAAAATGAGAACGTAATTACCCATGATCGTAAAATCCGACCTTCCTATACCGGCGTAACTCCCACCAAGAACTAATTAATACCCCGCGCATATTATTTCATGTCTACCTCTGCCCTAATTGGTTGAGTTTATTGAGTTTTCGTAGGTGAAGTTGTGCTATTATTTTGTGTACATTTTTGGCGTTTTTTAACAATATAATTTAATAAAACCAAACATTTTTTGTTATTTATATTTAAAAGAAAGTAGAAAATCTACATCTGAATTTGTGTAAAGGGGTTATTCGGCCTTTTTGGCGTTGATTTTGGATGACTGAGATTAATCTTGGGATCCACATTTCGTATGTAAAACATGCGTTGAACATTTCCTACAATGGACAGTTGGAAAGAGAAAGTGCTTAAAGTTGAGTACTAATGGTTTGGAGGGAACCATAACATATCACGATGATTGTTATTTTGGTTTCATAAATATCAAAGGCATCAGTGGGAACAGTAGACAGAAATGACCAACAATTCAGCAGTCTGTCGAGACTCCCGGAAGTTGATAGATAATCATCAACGGCTGATAAAGTTCAATCGATGCAATCAGACAGTGATTTAGAAGCAGATTCAGCCCCCAACATTTCAATCAATAACAACTGAACGATCTGATTAGAGATCTGAACCTCTCAAAGGAGTTTTCCAAATTACTTGCCTCTAGATTAATTGAAAATAATTTATTTTCTCCATTTATTACATTTTATTGTAAAAGAGATGAGGATCTACTGCCATTTCTATCTAAGAAAATTGACCTGATATTGTGTAACGGGATAAGATGGTTTGTCAGAATACATACCAAAGGAATGGCGTCTTTTTACTGAGAGTTCTAAAAAGTAGTTTGAAATGATTTATTTCACACAACTGTAATAAATTTAGCTCAATACCCATTGGTCATTTTTCCAGCATAAAGGAAGGATATGAGCCAGTATCATTAATCCTGAAAAAAATGAGGTATGAAGAACATCAGTGAGTGAATTGTGCCGATCTAAAAATGCTAACCTGCCTCCTTGGACAGCAAAATGGATATAAAAAATATTCTTGTATTTTTATATCTTTGCAACACCAGATCAGCAAGACTTCAAGAAATGTCATGATTCAAGGAAAACAGCGTAGTTAATAACCGTTGGTTTGGAGAAAGAAAATCATATTTCTACCCTTACATATCAAGTTGGGACTTATGAAACAATTTGGAAAGGCTTTAAATCGAGATGGACTTTTTTCTTTCTTCGCTTGGTGTTTATTTTTGCATACACCTATAATTTGTGGAAAATATTCTTTCCAATATTTTCGGTTGTAACATGAGCATAAAGGTTCGTTACCTCCACAACCACTTAGGTCAATTTCCAGAAATTCTAGGTTATTTTGGTGAAAAATAGTGGGAAAAAAGATTTCAACAGGTTATTAGAACCATGGAAGATCAGTATCAGGGAAGAGGGATAGCTACATGATAACCGACTACTGTTGAAGCCTTTAGCGAGACTGTTCTGCTAAACTCCATGTTAGAAAGTCATACAAAAGAAAATATGTAAGTGATAAATGATGAATGTATATCTACTACCTATATGAAATAAATACCTTACTTTCAATGTTTTGTTTTTTTAACTGGAAGTTGCAGCAAATAGTGATAGTTATAACGTGAAATGCACATAAGTTAAAAAATCAGATGTTTTTAGTCTAAAATAGGGCAATATAGCGTTTTTCAAAAACTATGATAGACCAAAATCTGAGGGCTATTTTGGATTGTGCACCCAAAAATTACGTAGAAATAGTTAAAAAAATAGCGGGCATCAAAATGTCTGTTGGGCTATGATGATCTACAAAGATTAATTTTCCATAAAAGGAAAGTCAAATATCATTAGCTGAGTTTATTCTAGTGGTACCAAGATGGTACATATTTTCATTTGGATTTATCATCTTGTTAAATTGAGTGTAATGACACTTTCTAAAAAAATCATTTTTTGACAACGAATATTTAATGTTTATATCACTCGCATAAAGTAACACTTTCATCAACAAAAGACAGTTGATAACATTATTAATACATTAGCAGTAAAGCGTTGAAATGGCTCAGAGTCAGAGCATTATTGATTGTACTAAAAAAAAACAGATCCATTTAAAAAAGTGCTTCGCATGTCGCAAATCTGTGACACTCTCTGGTACGTGTATGTACCTACCAAGAATAGTTACTATAGGTTTTGCGTAGGTCATTTTTCTTGGTTCTTTTAAACATAGTTTGATGTGTGTTTCGAATCCCATTTCGAAGTTTTACATTCTGAACTTATAGCGAAGTTCTTTCTAGGTCTAAGTCTGCAACAGAGGGTTGATATAAGAAACTACGTTCTGAATTATCTAGCAACTCGGCCGAAGTTGCCCAACTTCGTCGTCCAAGCCCTTGTAACCTTATTCGCCAGAATTACTAAATTGGGATGGTTTGACACACACAAGGATGATTTTATGTTTCGAAATGTTGTTGCTGATATTGGAAAGTTTTTGCAGGTGAGTAGTTGCATTTTAAAATACTGCAATCGGTGGAAAATATCGATAAAAGTCGTATGCATACTTTGGAGGAAAATCATATTTTCGGACTCGGCTGCGCTTCATCCAGCAAATTTCGCCATCGGCCGAAAATGTGCATCTTTTAATCCTAAGTACACACACACACTCTATATAAACTTTACATCTTTTTGTCCATAATATCTTAAAATTCTCTTTCTACAACAGACATGATTGGCTTACTGGGATACTAAAAACTGCGAATAAAGTTCAAGAACATTCTAATTGCCTAAACTTAAGGGCGATGGAAAACTACGTACGCTGGGAAACTACTTTTTTTCTAAGGATGTGGGTTACACTATTTATTGTCTGCTAAACGATAAAAAACTGTCGATTTGGTGTGTACTAGTGTACTTGTTGAGATTGATTTTGGGTGCTTATTGATTTTTTAATCTTCAATTTGAGTTTTTGGTCCAAAGATAAGCGCTGGTAAATATGTTGAATTTTAAACAAGAAGTTAACTATTGACATATATAATTATATTTATTCACAATTTTACGTTGATTTTAAAGGTGTAACATGTGTATATAGGGTAAAGTATCAAAGCTGATATTACTTCCGGAGAACTAACCCAAACTAACAAGTGTCACTAAATTTGAGCAGTATGCCCACATTCATTAATCGTCCGAATTTTAAGACTGGACATAGCTAATAGCAGGGTTTTTTTTTGTTACAATGCACTTCTTAATCGAAGGTTGAAGCAGATATAGCCATTATCTGCCTTTTTAATTGTAGGGTTCTGTTGAACACTGCATGATAGGTGTGCAGCTCCTCTCTCAACTCACCTGCGAGATGAATCAGATATCCGATATCGAAGCCAACCGATCATTGACGAAACACCGAAAAATCGCCTCATCTTTCAGAGACTCACAGTTGTTCGAAATTTTTAGGTATGTATAATTAATATTCGAACACATGGCATATCTAAATGTTTGGCTTGACTAATGGGAACCTTTTTTATTTTTAGTTTATCGGAAAGATTTACTCTGACTGATCAAACTTCATGTTGTCATGTAAAATATTGGCCTCGACACTTGATTATTTAATAACTTAATTTCACTGATATATTTTTTAATTTCTAGGCTCTCCTGTAGTCTATTAAGCACTGCCAGAGAGAACTGCAAGAATCTCAATTTTAGCGATGAAAACCAACATGGATTAATGACTCAACTGTTGAGGCTTGCCCAGAATTGTCTAACCTTTGATTTTATAGGTAATTATTTGATATTCTTATATCTAGTTTACATTTAAAGCAATTTTACAATGCTATGTTTATATTGTTTTGTTGACTTAATTTTTTCATGTATTTTATTGTCGTTATCTGCTATGAATATTCTATTTTATATATTTATTACCAGTCAAGCTATATAAATCTGGAAATTTATATGATCTTCACAGGTCTTATGAAATTATGTACACATTACATTTCAATGTGAGCTCTCGTTTTTGGGATTACAAAGTGATGTAAGCTCTTAAAATCCTATCTGGCTCACTATGTTTTGATCAGTACTGAATAACCTGCCAGTTTGTGAATATTTTTCCTTTTCCGTCCACCATTGAATTTCTTGCCTAATCCACAAAACGGTTTGGAATCCGTAGCGTATTTCACATAACGGTTTTGAGTCCAAATGAAGTCCTCTTTTTGCGTCGTGGTATTAATTTTATGCAACAGTAAAGTAAGGTAATTTAGGCATGACATAGGAAATTTAGATGACTCCTGAAATATGAAATTAATATTTCATAATTCAATTATTTCAACGTTTAATTATTGTCAATTATCTTTAGCGCAATTTTGCCTGCTTTTTTCAGATTCTTTTGGTAGATGATGTTAATTTGCACGCTTGACGTTGCGATTTCGATGTCGTTTGGCTGCACTTTTATTTTTAAACTTACGCCTTTGAAGATTGCTAAGAAACTATTAGGCGACAATATTTTATATTGATGTAATTATATTAAATCGCTTGCGGCAGATTACCTAGATTTACAACATAAAAACAACATATACATCATGACAAACTCACGGGGTATGTAGACTAAAAAATAATGAATCCCGGTCAGAAAATCCCAGTCAATATATCCCAATCATTAATATCCCATGCCAAAATATCCCATAACACTAATATCCTAATCAGAAAAGGTTTTGTTTAGAGTGGGAGGGCGCGCCCCTGGACCCCATTCGGGCTTCGCTCTTAAACCCCACCGAAGCTTCACCAATTTACGTGAATGTAACCTAAACTAACCCCCGCCGGGGCTTCGCCCTTAAACCCCACCGGGTATTCACCAATTTACGTAGATATTTGTAATTGGGATGTTTTTGTAGCGGGTTATTTTTGTTAGGCTATTTTTTATTTTGGGGTATTTTGGCTGAGCTGAAAGCTAAAACTAACTGGGATATTTTCTTCTGGGATGTTCTGACCGGCCACCAAAAAGAATGCATTTGTCAAATATTCCGCGATTGTATCACAGTCCGGTATAAAGAACGAAAATTTTTTTTTTTTGCAGCCCTGTGACAATAAGTTTCTGAATATTCTATTTGCCTTGTAATATTATTTCCAACAAATAATTGAGTTAGGGTTAGTTTGATACAGATAAGTTTATTTATTTTACAAGCATTTTTTTCTAAAATTAAAGCACCAAGGCTAATTTTTAATGATATGTACCATTGCGATAAAAAAAGTACTACAACAAAATACAATTTAATTATTCTAATTTTGACATATAAAGTGACTTTTCAAAACTCTTTGACGTTTTGAAACGTCCTACTTTTCGTAACTAGTTACGAAAAGTAAAATATTTCGCAACTGGTTATGAAAAGCACATTTCGCCATAAATTAAGAAACATACAGATTATTTTTAAACTAAACTACTTGAACTACCTC
>MU182234.1:338749-381412 GCA_016904865.1 Pissodes strobi
ATAGCTCATTTAAAGTATGGTAGAACAGAAAAATCAAGTGTTGCCGAGCATGCTTTAGATAATAATCATAGAATAACAATTAAAAATTTAAAACTAATACATAACATAACTGATAGGAGATTATTAGACGCATATGAAAGTATGGAAATTATTAAATGTAAGAATAGTTTAAATAGAGATAGAGGGCCTATTCCGTATAGTCCATTGTATTGGTTGATCAAGCGTGACTAGCGGGATCCCAGGATTGGTTCTTTTTAGTTCCGCTTGATTAAGCAAACAGTAGTATAAAAGGGAGTTAGGTAGATTTTAATTTTAGTTTTAATCATCTCCTGATGATGCTAACATGGTTAGCGAAACGCGCGTCGAGTGCAAATATTCTGTTTCGGTATTGTGGATAAAACTCTGTTTTAGCATCTTTACTTAATTGCCACTTACCGATGTTTCCATAGGAACCTTGTATTGACGTGCACTACCTCATATACGAAGGGTGTAGAAAATATATTAAAAGTGCAATTTTCACTTGTCAATAGCTCGAAAACAGTTTGGTTAGTTTGGGTTAGTTCATGGTAACGCCTAAAATGTTCCGTTGTTACGTGATACATGGAATATACTCAAAAATTTAAATAGTTAAGCTGCAAATCTTTTATCAATGGCTTTTATTTTTAGGCACATCAACGGACGAATCTTCTGATGATTTATGCACCGTTCAAATTCCAACAAGTTGGCGCCCTGCCTTTTTGGACTTCACCACTCTCAAATTGTTTTTTGATTTATACCACTCATTGCCCAATACATTATCCAGTCTTGCTTTGTCATGTTTGGTGCAGATCGCCTCAGTACGCAGGTCGTTGTTTAGCAATACTGAAAGGTACTCAACAACTTTTTTGAATTTAGTAAATAGTATTGGGGTATCCCAAGGTAATATTTGGTGGCTTTTATTTGTTTGCCTTATATAAAATAGACAATAAACGTGTTTTAATTTTTAATTAAAGATATGTAAAATACGAAATTTTGCTCATGACACACTCATTGAAGTTCAATGGAATCTACTTCTGAAAGTGTTAAGATATTAAATTCGAAACCGAATATTTGACTTAATTTGCTTAATGTAAGTAATCTTAAATGTCCCTGAGCTAAATGTATCCATATTGGAAAATTATTCTAAACTGAATATTTTAATCTGGCACAAATTAAATGAACATTAACGAAAGTTACTTTTAATACAAACAGTTTGAAACATTTTGTTTTCTTATTTTATTTTCAAGGAAAAGTTAAATTAATGTTTTATCTTGTTTGTAGAGTTCTTTACAGACTTATTATACTAACTTATTAGCAATCCATAATCCAGATGAAAAGAGTATGCAATTCAAAACCCATAATTACATATTTAATAAAGATAAGAAAGCAATATTAGTTTTTATTAAATGAATATGCAAAATGTTTATTTTAGACAAATTTTTTAAAGTAATATTTATCAGAACAACATAGTAAGTTTTCATTGACGAAATGTTTCTTAAATAAATAGTTTTTCTGTGGCTATTAAATCATTTTATTATTATAGTTTCGTTTGCGATAAGTAACAATGTCCATGATTTACATTCGTAAGTAATATTTATTCTATTAGATCACAGGACTATGCGTTACTAAACGAGTAGTAGTTGATGAGAGGCCCGAAGTGCTGCTGATAGGTCTTGGAGACAGTGGGGACCCTTGCAGCACACTTCAGATCTCTCAACGACTCTCCACCTCCAGCCCACTCTAACCTTCCCATCGTCCTAAAGAAGGTCGGGATCTTCTTCCATGACAGGCACGACCCGGTATCTTACCTTGCAGATGCCGCGCATCTGTCTAGGTAATAGGGGCATTCTGCTTTCTTAGGCGGCAGTGCCATCTTGAAGTTTTTCCAATCTCTTGAGATGGCCGTCCATATCCTAACTGACGCTCGCTCTTACTTGTGTTCTAGCAAGACTCGAATGGGGCTCCAGGTCTACACAAAGGATTCTCGAGCCGAGCTCGTCTGTCACCTTGTTCTTGCCCCCTCGTTGTGTCCCGACATTATGTTAGCTTCATTCTTTTGCCTTGTGACAACCGTTCCAAGGCATCATCGTACCCATGTCGAGTCAATTTATTAGTCCTGAGTGCACAGATTGTCTTAAGGGTAGCTTAGCTGTTTGAGCACATGATAACTTCATTTAGATCCGTCCGTCTAACCTCGTTCATCAGATCGCCAGGCCTTTGAGACGTAACTTACAGCCAGATTCGTTCTGAACATGCGCTTGGTCTAAAGGTACAACGCCTTCAAATTCTTTTATGGTAAGGCTGGTAATATTCCGTCAAAAACTGCTTTGTTGAAGCGACTAAACTATCCGATTGCCCATGCACGCTATACTCACCTCAGCTACGACTGCGTTCGCGGTTGCCCGTCTAGCCGGAGTGGCGCTATTGCCTCTTGCGTGCGATCGTCCGCACCTCCTTCCAGGAAGTGAACATCTAGCAGGTGCCAAAGCGACTCTTCGGTCGGTGCTTGCCTTTCTCAGATACTTTGTGGTTTTTCCCCCCACTGTTAAGGATCTTGGCTAATCTTGATGCCGCTGTGAACGATTCTGATAGTAGGCTCTCCGGGATTTTTTACCCGCAGTTATTTGTTAAAACCTCTTCTAGCGGCTATGTACTCGTCCTGTCTTTCCTCAATTAGGGAGTGTCACAGAGCCAACTTACACCATAGCGGAGTTTGCGTTGGCTCGTACGAGCCTCTCTAAGAGCGCATACTGATCACTCTGTTGGGGTCTGCCAATTCCATACACCCCAAGAGTAAAGTGTCCAGCTGGTCATTGAGAGTGATAATATCTGGTACAATCCGTAGACCTTGGTCTTTTCAGGAACGTGGAGCGTTCTTATCAGCTTTTAATTCGAGTTTGACCATTCTGTGATCTGACAATAAGTTAACCATAGATTTCCCTAACTGAATGATGTAAATTACCTGCTTGCAAATATGGTTGACACACGTCTGTGTCAGAGAGTGCCGCCTCTCGGGCGTTATTGTTTGAACTACCCGAAACGGTATGCGTGATTGCGTCGCACCCCACAAGTAAAAGTAACCCCGAGATCCTGGAAACAATGATTAAACGTTCTATATCCTCTCTTATAGGCGTGCGCAAATACATGGTACTAATAACAATCTTGTGATTTATCCCATTGGCGTAGTATCGTTGTATTCCTGAAGATGAATTGCGATAGTGGCACGATAGTTAGTTCCTCAATGCAAGGATGATGTATGGTCTTGTTCTGTCATTCTCTTTAGCGACCACCAATTTGTTGATCACCCTAAGTTTTTTACAACCTTCCTACAAATATATAGTTCATGTATAAATACTGTTCCTCCGGTAGCGTCTCATCTGTGGCGAAGGTTAATCTCACTTACCCGTTGATAATCCGTAATGCGAGCTGATGGGCTATACGGCAGTGAACTGCGCACCTGAGATCTGAACAGTCACCAACTTATAGTGGAGAAACCTGCCACAGTCACTCGGCAAGCCTTCGCAGAAGTTCTAACGCTAGTCCTCAGAATTCCGGAAGGCGAAGGCTGAGGATTCTCTGAATCGGGTCTCTCCTAAGCAATATTCCTTAAGAAGTACTTACAAAGTACTATTTTAAAACTAAGAAATTTGAGTTGATCATGACCCGTCCGCGACGTGATGCGTCGGAGATGCCGTTAAATCAACCTGTCATACTGTCGGTATATTGTAATATGTAATTTTGTGCTATTTTCCAGAACGTTTTTGATAAAAAAAAATTATCTCAATTAATGATTGTCCGACAAATCTCGAAAAAGGCACGAAAAGTTATGATGATATCATTAAATTTATAAAATTATCGAACATTAAATTTTGATTTGTTACTGCTAGTGTGGAAATATATTTTATTTAAAGAAAACCTGTTATGGTTGCACAAGTTCCAAACAACTTAAAAACACCTAATATGTTAAAAAAAACTGAATAAACTCAAGGATTTTTTTATCAGAACAAATAAATGAGTATCACAAAGTTGTCAAAAAATGTCAAGTGGCATTTTTTTTAAATGGCCACCTTGTATATGGTTCATTTTCCAGATAGTCAGTTCATTACTGATTTCGAATATACCAGGTTTCATACCTCTACTTTTAAAAATTATTGAAAAAAATTACAAAAACTGCGACATAAGATCAATACATTAGACTCTATCCCACGCATTTTTCCATCTCATTATCTTTGTCTACCAACATTGAACATGAAGGCAAAAGGCAAGTGGTGTCACGATCGCTAAAATTTAAGTTGCCACTCTATGGCGAACTTCGTATAGTCGACTACATTAATTATTTGCTGATATTGTCTGTCCCTATGTACAGGGTTATCCAACGAGGACTAAAGGCGATTTTTTTACTTTCCCTGTATTTTTATAAAAAAAAAAAACTGAAATAGCCATCTTATGTAATTTTCTCCCGCGAGTTTGGATATGTTCAGCAAAAAACAATTGAACATCAAATAAAAGTGCTAGGGGTCACTTTGATATTTTTTTAAATGGGATGCCATATTTTTAATCTGCTTATCCGATTTCTCATATAAATCTTGATCTAAAATGATTGATTTTTAATTCAAAAACGCCTTTTTTCTTCAGTTTTAAATTCGGAAAATGTTCGTCTACTGTACGATTAATACCTGATAGATGGGATACCCGTTTCACCTGTTCAACCTTTAACCTGCTTTAAAGCGGCCGGCCTTCAGTCAGACCAAATAATCAACTTTCAAATTTCGATACTATATTTTTCACGAATTAGTTACAAATAATGAAATATTCTTTAGAAGAACAACTAAGTGTAATAAAATTATATTACAAAAGTGGAGAGAATGCTCGACAAACACAAAGAACATTTTTTGAGAGTTTCCAGAGACACATCTCAGTAGATACAATTCTCAGAATTAAGACCCCATTTGAAGAAAGCAAGACATGAAATGAAAGATGAAAAGACAGAATAGAAGGAATCGTGCCATTGTTCCATATTTTACTATAAATCCGAAGAGTTCTATTCCGCAAGCGGTACGAGAAGTAAGGTATGGTCCAGGACTCCGGAGAGTAAGCTATGGAACAGTTCACAGAGCTTTAAAAAAATGTGGTCTAAAACCATATTGCATCCTTCCCGTTCAATACTTAACACAACATCAAAAAGAACTTCGATTTCGATTTGTTGCTTCAATGCTGATGAGAGAGCAAGACGAAGATTATAATTTATATAGTAAAATTCTATGGACTGACGAAGCGTCATTTACAACATCGAGGGTATACAATCGGAAAAATACAAGATACTGGGCGGCAGTTAAACCTCATAGATATGAAATGATAAAGTTTCAAGATAGGAGCTCACTTAATGTTTGGTGTGGGATGTTAGAAAATCGAATCATTGGACCACTATTTTATCGTGGCTCTTTAACAGGCCAAAGATGCCTCCAGTTTCTTCAAAATGACATCGAGGATTTCTTGGAAAGATTGCAATTGCAAGTCTACAACAATCCTTTGGCAGCAGGATGGTGCTCCGCCGCATGCAGTTCGAGAAGTGGTAACATACTTAAATGAGCATTACAATCAGTGGATTGGCCGTAACGGAACAATTCATTGGCCACCAAACAGCCCCGATATCACGCCAATGGATACATTTTTATGGGGTCATTTAAAAAAATGTAGTTTATCAACGACCGAATAGAAGTCTCGAGGATATTCAGCAAAAAATTATAAATGAAATTAATAGACTTAACCAGGACCAAAATATTGTAAGAGATTCTTTGGAGATACTGAAAAGAAGCATCGGTCGTGTTTTGGAAATAATGGAGGACACATCGAACAATTACATTATTGAGATTAAAGTTATTAAGTTAGTTTATAGTTTTTTCTAATATGCCATACGTAAACAATAATAGATTTGCAAAAAACTGCCATTATTTGTAACTAATTCGTGAAAAAATATAGTATAGAAATTTGAAAGTTGATTATTTTGTCTGACCACTGCTTATTCAATACCAGCTAATTATCTCCACTTGAAATGAGGGGTTCGCGCATAGCCTGCCACACATTTGGCATTTAACGGCTCAGCAGTCAGAGCGTCAGTTGAGGTCGGTATGTCAGAGAATTGCTCGCGAATTTAGTAAATTTAGTCCCCATAGCGCGTTCTGTGCGTTTGAAGTGGAAATAATGCGTGCATATAGTCGCTGTACCGCAATGCTAAAAAAATTGTAGTCACAGTTTTTACACAAATCTCGACCTAACGTTTTTGGGCCCACTGAGATCAAAGAAAGCCGACGACAGATGACTAGCTGGTATTGAATAAGCTGTGGGTCTGACTGACGGCCGCTTTAAAGCAGGTTAAAAGTTGAACAGGTGAAACGGGTATCCATCTATCAGGTATTAATCGTACGATAGACGAACATTTTCCGAATTTAAAACTGAAGAAAAAAGGCGTTTTTGAATTAAAAATCCATCATTCTAGATCAAAATTTTTATGAGAAATCGGATAAGCACATTAAAAATATGGCATCCCATTAAAAAAAATATCAAAGTGACCCTTAGCACTTTTATTTGATGTTGTTTTTTGCTGAACATATCCGAATTCGCGGGGGAAAATTACATAAGATGGCTATTTCAGTTTTTTTTTTATAAAAGTACAGGGAAAGTCAAAAAATCGCCTTGTCTAGTCATCGTTGGATAACCCTGTACATGAGAAAGATTGTAGATATAATGGATTATTGTGTACTCAATTTGACAACAGCGCCACTTTACGTCTGCGCCAGCCCCAGAGATAAAGACATACACAATGGCGTCTGACATCTGTTTGCTCTGCCCGCACTGCCGTTTGACGATATTTTTTTACAGTTGTGTTCCTGAAATATTTTTGTTTTATTATATTTTGTGTAGATTGTGCGATTTACAGACTTTAGGAAGGTAGAACTTAAAGTGGTAATAATCAGGAAATGAAATATCAGGTATTATAGTATTTTTAGCTTTGCCAGTATGATTGTGAAAATTCAACCTATGAGATATTTGACGAGGCGGATTTAATAGTTTTTGAAAGTTTGATTTTAAATTATGTGAATAAGAAAATTAATATTTCTAGTAACTGGTGTGTTAAAATTGTAAGTAATTCTTAAAACTGATGACGAACAATTGTTGAAACATTGTTAATGAAATTTCAGTTGATACAAAATTTTGCCGATTTAAAATAGATTTTCCATTTGATATGAAAGTGACTGGGCGATTACGAATTGAAAATTCGTTTTTCAAGTCTGTATTGGGACAACAGAGGAATGTGTACTAACGATTATCTAAAAAAAAACTTAAAGCATCTGAACTAAGCTTTAAATAGATAGAATTTAGAAAATGATCTAGATGTTTACAACAAAGTCATACCCAAGGTTTTACAGATTCTGATTGATCAAATTAATTTACCTAGTTTAAAAAAGAAACAACACTCCACTTCAACTATGTATTTTATGTTGTTTACGGTATCGCCTCTATCAGACTATACCTAGACAGAATGTCTTCAAGGTTAGATATCGCTTCATCATCCAATAACACCAATAATGACAAAAGTACAAACAATTATCTAATTACCGTATCCAGTTCTTAAAAGCCTAATGACAAAGCTGTTTTACTAATGAATGAAATTTATGTAACTAATTATGTAAAAATGTATTTGGTGCTTTCATAAATTTGTAAAATTATTGTCCGTTCATAGCCTAACCACATTTGTATTCACAGTGTGTTAAGGAATATGAAATTACTTTCAATGTTTTAAATGTTTTGCTGATCGACTTTGCAAAAAAGAAAAACAGCCAGCTTGCTACAAAGAAAGCTGAGTCCAAAAATAAAAAAACTGAAGCTTAATACCCTTAAATAGACAATTTTAAAATAATCTCGAACATAAAAATGTCCAATAACAAAGTATACTCTTAAATTACACTAGTTTATACAATTTTTAATCTACACAGAAAAAGAAACATAAAGAAAGATTTATATAGTTTTTTTTTGTTTTTTTTTATTCAGCTGTTTTCTACCCTTTGTGTATAAGCCTCCCTCTTAATTTGCCAGTTGTCACGATTTTGTGCCACCTGGTACCAGTTCAGTCCTGCCGCTCGTTTGAAATCGTCGCTCCATCTCATTTGCGGTCTTCCTGTGCTCCTTCTGTTGCTCCATGGTCTCCATCGAATTAGTTTACCACTCCACTTATCCTTGTCTCTTGCGACGTGTCCCGCCCATTCCCATTTATGAGCGGCGGCGCGTTGCACGACATCATGCACCTTTGTTTTTCTCCTGATCCATTCATTTGTTTTCCTATCCCTTAATGATATCCCAAGTATTCTCCTCTCAATAGCTCTCTGGTTTACTTTAAGTTGTCAAGTATAGCTTTCGTGAAGGTCCAAGTTTGTGACCCGTAAGTAGTTACTGGTAGGATACACTGGTTGTATAATTCGGTTTTGAGGTTTAGGGGTATGTCCATATTCAAGATGTCTTTTATTTTAGCATATGCCGCTGCCGCCCAGGTTTGCCGTATTCTCTCATTTATTTCGAGTTCTTGATTAGCCTTGCCTATAGTTAGTGTTTGTCCTAGGTATTTGTATGCAGTTACTTTCTCGATTTTGTTGTCTCCTAGAGTACTTGCTCGTTCGTCATCTACGTTTGCTGTCATGTACTTCGTTTTGTCAAAGTTGATTTCTAGGCCTATGCGCTTCGTGACCCTGTGGATGTCATCGATAAGTGTGGCCAGTTCTTCTCTGCTTTCGGCTATCACTACTATGTCGTCGGCAAACATTAAGTGGTTGAGTTTCTCCCCATGCCTCTTGTTTTGGAGGTCAATTGTTTTTAGTGCGTCTTCCAGAACTAGTGTGAAGAGCTTGGGTGACATAGGGTCTCCTTGGCGCACTCCTCTGTTAACTGCAACTTTGTCGGATTTTTCGTGTAGCTGGATTTGTAGAGTAGCGTTTCGGTAAATGTTGTTAATTAGGTTTGCATATCTATGGTCTATTCTGGCATGTTTCAGGGCTTGGTGTAGTGCCCATATTTCCACCGTCTCGAAAGCCTTTCTAAAATCAATGAATGCCAGCCATAAAGGTATATTGTATTACACAGCCTTCTCGATTAGTGTTCTCATCGTTTGCAGGTGTTCTGTAGTACTGTAGCCCTTCCTAAACCCAGCCTGCTCTTTTGGCTGATAATAGCCTAACTTTGGTGTGAGACGGTTGGTTAATATTTTCGAGAATAATTTATATATTTGGGATAGCAGGCTGATCGGTCTGTAATTTTCTAGGTTCTCGGTGTCTCCCTTTTTGTGAATGATTATCACGAGGGCGTTTGTCCAGTCGTGTGGTATGCCCTCCTTTTCCAGGCATTTGTTGAACAATATTTCTAGTTGGTCTTCTAGTATATCTCCGCCTTGTTTTAACATCTCCGTTAGTATGCGGTCTTCGAGCGCTGCTGACCTATATAGTATAATGTAATAATTAACGTTATTTAGCTGAGATACTCAAGCATTGTTTAGGTGCAATAACTTTTTAAAAAATCTTTCCAGAAAAAATCGAGATGATAGTGATTAGCAAGACTTGCAGAACGGGGAATAAATGATTGAGCCAGAGACAAGAAAGAGAGGTTTAACTACGTGATATACATATATCCGAAAATAAGATGCTTTGTCTCTCCGACATCATCGAAGGTGAAAGCAGATGGCGCTACACATTGTTCCTCCTGGAGCAAAAGAATCTCAAATTATAAAATAATAATATATTTGCCCAAACTCTTTCAGTGTACCTGTTTATTTACCATTATAAAGGTTTAACATTTCTATAGGTGCATCCTGTGTTGTGTTTATTTAATTTCCAAACTTTCCACCATCATACTCCCTTTCTTTCTCCACCTTTTTTTTGAAATTTGTCGAAACGCGCCAGTTTTTGTTTCAATCTATGGGCAAAGTTTACGGAATTAAAGATTCAATTCCGTAAACTTTGCTATGGGTCTCGGCCAATTTCAAAAACACTGTCTTGCTATATATCGAACATAATTGGCAACTCCAGAAATCAATGCGCCCTCTATGTGGAAAAAATTTGAACCTAGAAAGCGAGTAATCATCGACCGGCATTTGGCCATTTTACATGTGGTTTTCGTCGAAATCGTCTCTTTCAAAGCATTTATAGACTCGTGTATTCGTGTTTTTCATTTTATAGTTGCTTTTGGACGTTTACTGGATAGAAAAGTGTATATCTTTGTGACTACAGACATAAAACCATGGCTTCTGGCTCGAAAACGAAGCATAAAACAAATTGTTGTGTTTAGGATTGCCATTGCAGAAAAGAAAAGGACAAAAACATTCATTTCCACTATTTCCCGAGCCAAAATAGTGGTATTAAAGTTAAACTAACAAATGCAGCAGGAGTTTAAGAAGAGATGTATAAAAAAGAAGCAATTTACAGAGGACGAATCAAAGGAAAATATTTTAATTTCAAAAGCCAGGGTACATATCGAAATGTCGAAAGAGTCAATCAAACAATCTCCCTCGCCGAATAGTTTAATACAAGTTTTTGATGACATTATGTTAATTATCTGCGGAATGGTAAATTTGCAAACTCCAGTGCTCTCGAGTAACAAATTTTAGATAGGTATTCTTAGTTTTTTTTTTGTTTTGCTTTTCATTATAAAGTAAGTTTAGTGTAAAATAAATGGTTGTTTTTATTAGATTTAATTTGAATAATCGGAAAACATTTATTTAATGCAACTCAATATTACAATAAAATAAATACATAATTCTCTAATCAGTGCTCTAAAGCTCTGGCCTCGAGAATACTAATTACAACTTTTGTGTCCGAGAGATTCTAACTAATATTTAGATACCACTTAAGTTGTTTTACAAATACATTATAATTTAAGATTAGACTTACAGCAAGTTCCCCAAATTGGTAATAAATATCTAAGATGTAAAGGGAAGACGGTATCATAAATATTGTGTTTGGTTTTAAAAGACAGATAATTTCTGCATTTGTATATCATAGGTAGCATTGGTAATGTTTTAGATATAATATACCCAATATGTCCAGACCAGAAGTTGTTATCAATTATGAGTTCTAAATACATATTTTATTTGCTGTACTTCTTCAATTTTCACTTCATTTATAGTAAAAATAAATAAATTTTGATTTGTCAGTATTGATTTTTAATGTTTCTGTCATAAAAAATAAATATATGTTCTTACTTTGCGTATGTTTTATTTATTGGCTTAGAAAATGAATATGATATTGATATGAAAGTAAATTTCCCATATATTTTTATATCCTTTCTGTATTTTGGTCTTCGCTAGCTGAGATTTGGCACTCCTTAATGCAATATACAGGTAAGCAGCAAAGAATCCCATAGTTTCCAACTGTTTAGTAGTATTCTATAACTTAACTAAATTGCTAATTATCTTTAACACCAGTTAGACTTCTAGTTCTTTATTTTGAAACAACTTTTGCATATTGGCCGTTTACAGCAATGCCAATAATTTTATATAGTAGACATTTAAACAATGTTCAATTACAGGAAAAATATGTAGGCAAGCTTTGGCAGAGACTCGCTTTTAGAACGGAATTATTGCTTTTTAAGTATTTATCTGGAAAATAGTTTTCATATTCAACATTGCCTTTAACCATAGGTTGTTTTTTATAGTGAAGAAAGAAAATTCCATTTAAAAGCCTGGCCCTATCAAATTTTAGTGACGTTTTTACCTATATATTGTGTTTGCTTGCAGTTTATTGGATAGGTACTGTGTATTTTTAAATCGTAATAAATGAATTAACTAATCAAAGAAAGAGTTTTATTTATTAGCTAACACTGCATATAAGTACAATATGCTATGATTGAAACTATTTTATACTCGAACAATATATTTATTTCCACTAGAGTTCATTTTCACATACTTCATGTATCATATATTTAAAATAGAAATACTCTGAAATACGGTGTACTACTTGCAAATCTCACATTAGAAATGAAGGCAAAACACAAAGGTGTTACTCGCTTTCCACCATGTTTGTTTACAAACGCCAGCGCCCCCAACGGTAGCTGGATTCGCGAATAATTTGAATTTGAGATTCTTTTGCTCCAGGAGTAACAATGTGTAACGCCATCTGCTTTCATCTTCGATGATGTCGGAGAGAGAAAGCATCTTATTTTCGGATATATGTATATCACGTAGTTAAGCCTCTCTTTCTTGTCTCTGGCTCAATCATTTATTCCCCGTTCGGCAAGTCTTGCTAATCACTATTATCTCGATTTTTTCTGCACTTAGGGATAGTGTTTTAGACAGTTATTGCAACTAAACAATGCTTGAGTATCTCAGTTAAATATAGTTAATTATTACATTACACTATATAAATCTTTCTTTATGTTTCTTTTTCTGTGTAGATTTAAAATTGTACAAACTAGTATATTTTAAGAGTATACTTTGTTATTGGACATTTTTATGTTCGAGATTATTTTAAAATTGTCTATTTAAGGGTATTAAGCTTTCTTTGCAGCAAGCTGGCTGTTTTTCCATTTTGCAAAGTCGTTTAGCAAAACATCGAAAGTAATTTGAGAATATTTTCTAGTTTGCTATCGTGTGAGAATGCGAGTGATAGTCTTAATGAATTTTATGCTAGTATGTATGGACGCCTAGATGAGAGTATTCCTAAGTATCAGATACGCAAGGATGTCTGTAGGCCTGCTTTTCCCTCATGGTATTCGCTAGACTTGGTGTGCAAAATAAAAGAAAAAATAAATTACATAGGTTGATATTGAGAAGTAAGGCTAGTGTCTCGGAGCATAGCAAGTATCTAAATCTCAGAAAAGCAATAAAATAAATTAATCTAGAATACAGAGAGTACAAAAGTAAAATTGAGTCATATATTAATTCTGATCCAACTACATTTTCTCAGTTTCTGCGCTCTAAGTCTGGACGAACTGGGGTGCCGGGAGAAGTGAGGTATCAGAGTGCTACTTTTTCGGGACCGGATGGTATTGCAATTGCTTTTTGGCAGTATTTTGAATCTGTGTTTCAAGCAGGGGATGATTGTGAGCTGGACCAAGCATCTGTTAGCTATGGATCTTTTGAATTTTCAACTATTACTGACCTTGATGTCATGAACAATATTAAAAAACTGAAGCCAAAAAAATCAACGGGTAGTGACAACATAGCTTCTTACATTTATAAAGGACTCTGGGTTTCGGGCTAAGACCCTGGCTCACATCTTTAATCTGGCCGTACAGGAAACTCATATCCCTGAGGCATTAAAAGTTGCTGTTATAACTCCTATACATAAAAATGGAAATATAACAGATGTATGTAATTATAGACCCATTAATTTAAACAATGTTTTGGCCAAAATATTTGAAATGATTTTGTTTGCGGAACTGTATAATGCTACCCAACCTAATAAATCTTTGCATCACCATGGATTTGTTACTGATAAGTCAACAGTCACAAATTTAATTACCCTATCGGAAAATGCTGCTAATGCCATTAGAATAAGTTCCGGCTGGATGTAATTTATATTGACTGTGAAAAGGCGTTCGATAAGGTAGATCATAGAATCCTGCTTTAGAGACTTGTGGAGCATGGTGCATCCCGGAGAACTTATGATTTTTTTAAATCCTGTCTTTCTAATAGGCCTCAATATGTAGAAATTGGGAAAGTTACATCAAATAAATACATTGCATGCTCTGGAGTTTCACAGGGTAGTAACTTGGGCCCTCTATTGTTCACTCTTTTCATACAGAGTATGCCGGAATGTCTTACAGGCTCTGCAGGTCTTCTTTTTGCAGATGATTTTAAGCAGGTGGAATCTGTTAAAGACAGTCAACAATTGCAAAAAGATTTGAATGCTGTTTGTGAGTGGTTCCATACTAATTAAATATAAACAAATGCTCTGTGATCTCGTTTACTAGGAAGAATAATTGTTTTTCGTATGACTATGAAATAAATGTAGATATGTTCTATATTGTTGTGGAGGATTAATTTTCACCTTGTATTGATTGCCCTTGGCTCCACAAATGATTACGCTTGTTTTGAATTGGTATAGAGCCTCTTCGGCCCTGGCTCCAGGATGCAAACAGCACAAGTGCCAGTCCAGCGACCCTAACGAATTAGCTAGATATTCTCAGGTCGCTGGACTGGCAATTGTGCTGTTTGCATCCTGGAGCCAGGGTCGAAGAGGCTTTATACCAATTCAAAACAAGCGTAATCATTTGTGGAGCCAAGGACAATCAATTACAAGGTGAATATGAAATAAATGACATACAATTGGATCGTAAGACTGAGGATAAGGACTTAGGTGTAGTATTTCAGAATAATTTTAGATTTAATAATCATTATTCATATGTTGTGAGTAAAGCATATAAATGCCTAGGTTTCATCATTAGAAACAGCAGATATTTTAATATTTCAACTATCATCCGCCGATATAATGTCTGTGTGAGACCACATGTGGAATATGCGTTGCAAGTATCGATGCCAACAACAGCATGGCGTAGCTAGAAATGTGGGCGCCGCCGGGGCAAGCCTATCCGCTGGCGCCTAAAACAAACCTATATTTTGTGTATATACGCAAATTAATCAAAAAATAATACATCATAATATTAATCGTATATTTTTGAAGTGAAACTTCTTAACGCGCGCCGGGAGTAAAATTTGAAGGTCGCGATCCCGAAACACGGCGGGCGAGCTGGCAGGGAACGGAAAACGGTCACGGACGTTTATTCTGATATCTTTGTTAGTTTGCAAGATAAAAATACGGAATTTGGTCTATTACCTTGTCAAGACATAAGCGAAACTTTTATGAAGAATAGTTTTTTTTTCATTTATTCCTTCCTTTTTTGTTAGTTGAGTGATACCTATATTTAAAAATAATTCTTTTTAACTAAATCCGTTAAGATATGTATAAGGCTAGGGCGATGAATTATTGTGATATCTTTGTTAGTTTACAAGATAAAAATATGGGGTTTGCACTATTACCTTGTCAAGACATAAGCGAAACTTTTATGAAGAATAGTTTTTTTCATTTAGGTCTTCCCTTTTTGTTAATTGAGTGATATATTTAAAAAAACACCTTTTTAACCAAATCCGTTAAGATATGTATAAAGCTAGGGCGTATAATTATTGTGATATCTTTGTTAGTTTACAAGATAAAAATATGGGGTTTGCTCTATTACCTTGTCAAGACATACGCGAAACTTTTATGGAGAATAGTTTTTTTTTCATTTAGGCCTTCCCTTTTTGTTAATTGAGTGATATATTTAAAAAAAAACTACTTTTTAACCAAATCCCAGGCTAGGGCGTTTAAGTTTAAGAAGTTTCACTTCTGATATGCGCACATAGTGCATACGCTTTTTTTATTTACAGGAATATGAATATAAAATATATAAACGGCAACCAACCAAAAGGTACATACATATTTAAATATAAACGTAAACTAAACATCTGTAACCTTAATTAATTAATTAAATATTGGAGTCTTTCTTCGGTTTTAAAGCGACGTAAATTGATCGATTATTTGATCAAAATAAATTTTTGGACAAGTTCATTTTCTATGCTTAGTATTGCTAGGCTATTTAGACTTGTCTGGCTAATGGTACCTCCTAAATACGAAACTCTAAAAAACACATACTTTTTACGACCGCATGCCGCCTTACGCAGCGTTTTTACAAATTTGCATGTACCAAATGCCTCCGCGCCGGGATGCATATTTACATACCCTAACATACGACGGCACCAGGGTGCTGTAATCGGTTAAGTTTTGTAAGCGTTTGTAGCGCTACAAAAGCTACCGCGCCATGTCTTCGCGATGCAATCAATTTGCGGCAAGAGCCCTCGTGGTCGAGAGATCTAGATGGTTAGGTCTCAATTCGGCGGCTATCGGCGGCCTGGATTCAAATCCCGTTTCTTTTTTATATTTTTAGGTTAAGTTTCTAAACAGTTTTTTCTTGATTTTGGGTATGTTTTGGGTTAGTTTGGGTTAGCACCTGGTTAGTTCCCTTTTCTTGAGCCCCCGTAGCGAGGGAAGCTAGCGGAGGGCCATGCGAAAAGTGAAATATTATATAACAGCGTGTTCCAGGTGCCCAAATCAGTGAGCTTTTGTAGCGCTACAAACGCTTACAAAACCTAACCGATTTCAGCACCCTGGTGTCATTGTATGTGAGGATGTGTAAATATGCCGCCGGGATATAACTTTTTATTCCACATAGAATAAATAATAAATACCTGACACAAAATGTATTGGTTGGGTAAAAAGTTTAATACATATTTTGGTCTTTGATCTTGGATTGTATTATAATTTAATTAATTTAAAAACTCAGTTAAGCTCATGAACATTGTTAGCATTAGCATATTTATAAATTCGGAGCGGCGCCTTATTTCTCATGGCGCCGTGGTCCACCCGGTAGCTACGCCACTGGCATATCATATAGATTTTATAGAAAGGGTTCAGAAGCGTTTTTTGAGGTACCTCTATGTCAAGAAGTACAATGTATATCCATATATGGTCTCGTATAGATCTATGCTGCAGGATTTTAACATGAGTAGGAGGAAAGAAGGAACACACAGGTTACTTTGTTTATATGCTTTATTACTAACAATATTAAGTACAAGGACTGATGCGCTTTATAAAGCTGAATATCCCAAAGGTCAATCTTAGAATTTTAAATTATAATTTATTTAATATCAATTTATTCAGTTTGTCACCTTACAATAATTTGATGTCAGTGTGTAACGAGGAAATCAAGAGGTCCCAGATAGATATTTTTAATATTTTTGCAGCAAAAATAAAAGAACTTTTTTAATTGTTGGCTGTACTCGTAGTTTTAAGTAATGTGTGTTCATTGTTAATTTTGTAACTTGTATATAATGTTTTATTGTATTTATATGTTTTTAGAAAATTTTTAGTTGTTATGTGTTACTCTTTACCTGTAAGTATTTGTCAATGGTGTAAAGAGTATAATTAAATAAATACATATTCCTTAACACACTGTGAATACAAATGTTGTTAGGCTATGAACGGACTATAATTTTACAAATTCATAAAAGCACCAAATACATTTTTACTCTTATAATCTGACCTGTTAGTTATATAAATTTAATTCATTAGTAAAACAGCTTTGTCATTAGGCTTTTAAGAACTGGATACGGTATTTAGATAGTTGTTTGTACTTTTGTCATTATTGGTGTTGTTGAATGATAAAGCGATATCTAGCCTTGAAGAGACATTCTGCTTAGGTATATTCTGATAGAGGCGATACCGTGAACAACATAAAATACATAGTTGAAGTGGAGTGTCGTTTCTTTTTTAAAGTAGGTAAATTAATTTGATCAATCAGAATCTGTAAAACCTTGGGTACGACTTTGTTGTAAACATCTAGATAATTTTCTAAATTCTGTCTATTTAAAGCTTAGTTCAGATACTTTAAGCTTTTTTTAGATAATCGTTAGTAGGGGGTTGGTTCTCTGTTGTCCCAATACAGGCTTGACAAACGAATTTGCAATTCGTGATCGCCCAGTCACTTTCATATCAAATGGAAAATCTATTTTAAATGGTAAAATTTCAACTGAAATTTCATTAACATGTTTAAACAATTGCTCGTGATCAGTTTTAGAATTATTTATTTCTATTTCTATTTATTTATATTTATTCATACAAGTACCAACAGCGGTAAAGCGCCAATTACAGATACTGACTTATTATAAAATATCACAAATCCTTATCACATAATTATATCATAGTCAAAATTACACAATATATCAAGAGACTAAAATTATAAATACGTAGTAAGTATATAGGTAATGTTCTGTCGATCAACTGACTGTTCTCAATCTTCCGTCAATTAATTCTTTAAATTTATCAAGACTAGTTGCATTGATATCAATATCTGAAGCATACAAATTAAAGCAATAACACATTCTAAAAATGGGTGAATTTTTGTAGAATTTCGTGCGGGGGTGTGCGAGGTAGAAAGTATTTGTGCTTCGGGAGTTGCCTCTATGTATTGAAAAAGGCAGCTGGCTGAGAATATCTGGGAAATCTATATTCCCTTTTAATATTTGGACTTAAGTACATAAAAGTATTTTAATTCTTCTTTTCTCTAGGGATACCCTCCCAAAGATTCCCAACGAGTAATCGTTGTCAAAACCTCTGCGGGTATATACACCATATTTCCTATAATACAAGCGCTTCAAGAAAGTTCTCTGCACCCTCTCGATAAGTGTTATCCAAACACTGTAATACGGGAACCAAATAATGCTACCGAACTCCAACATCGGCAGAACAAGGCTGTCGAAAAGACGAAAACCTCAATATAAACTCTTTGGTGGTTCTTGCAATGAAGCCTGATATTTTTGGGCACTTTCAATTTTGGTTACTATGTGACTAGAGAAGGACAATTTAGAATCAAAAATGACTCCGAGATCCTTTTGCTCATTTACCCTAGGAAGCTTATTATTATTTAAAGAGTAGTCATGTTCAATAGCACCATGATTCAAGGTAAAAGACATACACGCACATTTACTTACATTAAGGCTAAAGCCATACGCATCACAACAGCTTCCACCCCACAGAGGTCATTTTGCAATGACTCACAATCACTGATGCTGTCGACCCGAAAAAATCACTTGAAATCGTCAGCAAACAGTAGCCCCCTTGCATCTTTAATGTTACTCATTAAGTTATTAATAGCTATCAAAAATAGGAGCGGCCCAAGATTGAAGCCCTGGGGGAACCCAGAGGTACTGCAGACCTGCACCCCTTAACTTCCACATACTGATACCTATGACTGAGGTAAGACTTGATTAAGTTTGCAATATATAGAGAAAAATCCAACTCTGCCAGAGACCTCAATATCACGCAATGTCTCCCCCTGTCAAATGCCTTTTCCATATCAGTGTATATAACATCCACTTGAGACTTACAATTTATAGCTTCATGGATGTATTGGCAGAAGGAGGCTAAGTTTGTAAAAGTTGTTTTTTTAGGCAGAAAACCATGCTGGCACGATGTAATACGGCCAGAAACCTCATCAAAGAGGCGTTCAAAGATAACCAATTTAAACACTTTGGAAATTGAACTCATGATACTAATTGGCCGATCATTTTTTATGTCATCCCTTGAACCAGTTTTGAAAATAGGGATGATTTTGCTAACTTTCCATTTATCTGGATAAGAAGACGTTTTTAGAATTAGATTAAAAAGAAAATTAAGTGGTTTTGATCAAGGCAGCCCTTCAGAATAAAGCCCGGAATTCCATCAGGACCAATGGCCCTATTAGGTTTGATTTTCCCAACTGCTTTCGTAATTTCATCAACGGAGATTGGCCTGCTGCAAAAAGATGCCATTGGAGTCGCAGTCCCGCAGCCCACATAGGTATCATCAATGAACACCGATTTAAAAAAAAATTCAAAACCGTCAGCCACTCTCGTTAAAAAACAATGAAACAAAATTAAACAAAGGGCAAAAATCAGGCGTTTACAAATTAAAATGTAATGACTGTCCTAAGATCTATATTGGACAAACTGGCAGAAATCAAATGTTTTTTTATCAACAAGTCAGATTCCAGTTACTCGAACCATTTGATATCAGAAAATCATAGTTTCAATAATAATTATGAAATTTTACATTGCGAAAATCAAGGTTTAAAACTAAATTTGCTTGACTCTATGGAAATAAACACACTTAAAAACACCGACACTGTATTGAACGACCAATTAGACCTAAATCGGTCACCTTTGTTAGATCTTTTACTAGATAGGCTATATAATACTTCGGAATTACCTACTGTTGTATAAACAAAACAATTTTACCTAACCACCTGTACTTTATAAACCAACCCTTCTTTTTGTACAAAACACCATTATATTATATACCATTTTCAATAATACTTCTGACGAAGTTACAGTGTTAGCGAAACATGTTAAGTGTTTAATAAAATATACAGTGGAACCTAAGGGGGAGAATGGGGAGATCTTGTGAAGACGGTAAAGATCACTTAGATTTGTAGAAACTTAATCCGGAAAAAGTTTACTAAATAAAAGATAAGTTCTCGCACCCTCGAAGCACGCAAAACCGGGTAGATCCCTCCCCCTCGTCCCGCTCGAGGCAGCCATCCGCCGCCAATGCATTCGCATACACAGTTGTTAACGGTATTTGACGGTACAAAGTTTACAGAATATGCAGCTATTTGCGGCACGCTTGTGATCACAACCCGTCAGAGTTCCGACAGTGAGTGAGGCAACTTATATTTATTCTGTAAACTTTGATCCGGAGTTTCGATCTGCACAAATGTTAGACAATATACACACATTATGCTTAGATTTTACTCCCCCAACACTACTACTCTTATAAAAAACTGTTTCAGTTTCGCTCAATTAAAACACATTTTTGCAAATATTACATTTGGAAAGGACAAAGCGCGATATAAAAGCATTGGCCCAAAATTTAGAATTAGTCCGGATCCCTGATTTACCTTTTCTGGCCTAGATAACTGGAGATGGTTGTGAAAAAACCTGATATATTCGGAATCGGTAACGAGCGAACTATCCGTTAAATGAACGATATATAGGGCTGTACATTAAAAAAAGAAACAACTGTTTTGTGACAGCTTTATGATGTTTATTTATATGTTCTGACCAATAATCTCATAACCCCACAACTTTTGTACTAATGTTTTTAACTGTATTAAAATTAACACTGTAGGTAGGTGGCAAAATATAAGGGAAAAACCGTGTAATTTATTTGTATGGTAAATTGTTACCTCTTTCTCTAGTTCGTTTTTAAATTTGTGACAAATTCAATCAGAAAAACCTAGGAATTCCTCGATCCTGGACTAGGGTATAAATTGCACAAGTGCTAATTAAGTGACCCTAATGAAGCAAAAAAACCTAAAATGACTTGACGTTTCGAGGAACGAATCTAGCAATGTGTTTTGCTTTTTCCAACAACTGTAAGAAAGGGTGTTTTGGTACACTATACAAACAACCTTGCATTTATTTTTGAAAGTCATAAGACCTCAAGTTTATTTGAATATATCTTTTATAAAACATATCTATTTGCTTTTCATCTATAACAGAAGAACGGTGAAATTATAGTTACACAAAAAGTATATATGAATAGCAAATAATTTTATTGATATTTGAAAGATTGTGACCAATAATGATTGCTCTAACATATATGGGTTCATCACATTTTCAGAGTCAAGAATTTTAAATTTGATTTTCAGGGCAAAATTTCTAACTCATCTAGTCAATGGAGTGAAACACATTCTCCAAAATCCTCAAGGTCTGAGCGACTCTGCCAACTACCACGAATTCTGTCGGCTATTGGCAAGATTGAAAAGTAACTACCAACTGGGTGAATTGGTGATGGTGGATAATTATCCAGAAGCCATACAGCTGATTGCCAAATTTACGGTCAGTTGTATAACATTTTTTGATGTAATACCAGCAGGCAACTGGTGTTTTACATACTTTTCTCTTCCAACTACATATTCAGCCATTATTTTCAAAAGGAAACAGCATCATAAGAAAATTATTAAAACTTTGGCTACAAATACTTCTTTACTATAGTGTGGTTTCCTACTTTATGAGAAGGCAACAAATTATATTTTTGATTTTTTAATATTATTGGCTATACGCAGCTGCTGGGTGGCAAAGGCTTGAACTTTAACCATCACGTCTTATGTATGTAATATTGTTGAAAGATGGAAGCTCGCAAACGTTCTATTAAAGTTCGCCCAGCCGCTGTTGAGCCTCGAAACGCATGCAATTGCATGCGTTTTGAGGGTCAACAACGGCTGGGCGAACTATAGTTGCCAAAATACATAAAAAACGATATGTGCTTAAGAGCCATGACATAAGTGAAAACTTCAACAATGCGAGATTACTATTATGAAATAGAAGTATTTTTTGTGTTCTATATTTTTAAATTACATGCCATAACCTTAATGTTTAAATCTACATATTTTAACCTAAACGTCATGTCAAAAATATTGGAAGATGTATTTCTTCAAATTTTCCATAATGCATCAAAAGCAAAGCCACAGCTTGTGGCAAAGCTATCTGATCAGACTAGTAAAATTGTCGAAATATTGCAATTTTTGTGCGATTTTCTGCATGTTTCAATTTAACCTCGATTTTTTGGTACGTAAAATTCTCGTAGAAATAGCAGATATCACGAGATTACGAATCTGAGATTGATTTCTTGAAAATAGCTATGCATTGAGCTGGCACGTACGCTTAACTAGAGAACAGTAGGCTCGGGGGAAATTCTGCATTCTGACTATTCCATATTCTTGTGGTATTAGTAGATGTCCCTAATATAGATAATACACCAAGTATTTATCATACTTCAGGTGAACTGTGAATTAAAATAATTTACAATTTTTAGGTTCAAAGTCTACAAATGTGGCAGTTTGCGCCAAATAGTGTACATTACCTCCTTTCGTTATGGCAGAGAATGGTAGCCTCAGTTCCGTATGTTAAAGCAACGGAGCCACATTTGCTGGAAACATATACTCCCGAGGTAAATATTTTATATTATTTAATTTCTAGTTTTTTCTGATTCAAGTTTTAATTTCAAGATATTTACATCTAATGTTTGACGCTTTTCATACTTTGGCCATAGAATATGTACATAAAAAAAAGGTTTTTTAAAACAAGTTATCACCAATAAATGTCATCTCCGTTCATAAGATCAAACCGGTTTTCTTGATTGGATTTTACAAAATTGCTTAGTTAAGCTGGAAAGTACACAGTTTTAAAAGAGGACATTATTTGGTTACTTATGGGTCTGCAAAAGAGCCAAATAATTTTTCTTCCAAAGTCAATCTACATCATAAAAATTGAAATGATAAAACTTCGAGTGTTTTGTTTTCACTTTTTCAAAGTGGATTTTTACTTTGGGGTATTTTATATAATTTTTAAAAATTGTGAATAATTAAGAACTTTTCAAATCAAACGGGTTGTTTAATTTATAAAGTCAAAGTTGACCAGCTTAATGATATTGACTGAATAATATTGATGAATGGAAAAAATGGAAACAAATACCAAACAACAATTTTTAATATGATTTGTTTCTACAAAAATTGGACTGAAATACATTTTTCAAAATCAGGAAAGGTCTTTTTTTTTGTTATTCACGAATCCATTTGAATTGTTTCATTAATATTTGGAATAAAAAAAATATAAAAAAACAGATAAATATTGTAAGCACATAGTACCGTTTGACAAATAATTTTTAATTGACAAATTAAACAACTTGGTTGGACAATGCCCAGCATCCATTGTAAATTGTTTTCCTGGAATTTTTGGTATACTGATTTAAAATCTTAATTTAACTTTTCAGAGTTAAACTGTTATCGAATTTTTCAATTGTAAGGATAATTCTATATCAGTTTTATATGTTATACCTTTGCAGTCGGTATTTAAGCAGCCGAGCTATATGTATGGCAAAGCAGCAACCTGAAATCCGTCATTCGGTAAATTTCATAGATTGGACAATGCCAATAAAAACACATATGTAATAAACTCTCAAGACCTATTTTTCCATTTCTTACTATATCGCTAATGTATGTAATAGTATATAATGTATTAAATGGGCTGTTGTGAGAAATATATAAAACACTGAAGTAACACGAACAGCGCAGCTTGTTGAAAGTGCAAACAATTTTGTGTCAGAATTGATATTTTCTTGACACATTTCTAAAATAAATAAATTTAAATGTTTATGGTACATAAAACATTTTGCATTAACATTCAAATTCAAATATACTATATTGTTTAATGTCTTGTTAACAAAGCTGTTCCAACAAAAGCAACAATAAAATGATAATAAAGCAAATTATAAACAAACTACACAGACACTTTCCCAGTCAGCATCTTTTTAACTGCCCTTCTAAAGGACTTCACAGTACGATAGCTTCTAACTTGGCGAGAAATAAGGTTATACTATACATCTTCCTACTCTCCTAAATAATAGAGCTCCTAGTAAAAGCCGACGTTGGAATTGGCAGTTTTAAGCTACGTGCTTGACGAATAGCATTTTCATGCACTAAGAGCTTATTTCTATGCTTGAGATCATAGACACCGACTTGAATACAAACAAGGAAGGCAACGTTAAGATCCTCCTAAACCTAAGCAAAATTCGACAAGCAAAATTCTCGAGGACCAACACTGCAAACATACCTTACCGTTCTCTTCTGTAGAATGGACAGTGAATTTATCACAGTTTTATTAGAATTCCCCGAATAAGAAATGCCATAGGGAAGGTGTGATTCCACCAACGCATGATAAACCTTCTTTGCTGCACTGAAGCCAATTTCACGGGCAATCACCCTCACGGGATAACACCCAGATACAACTCTCTTACAAATTGTCAAAATATGGTTTTGAAATTTTATAACCCTTCATCAGCCCAGGAAACTCACTCTTCCTTTGCCTAATTACAAGAGAGTTCTCAATATAGCAGTTCGAAACATCACAACGAAAGCGAACAATACTGGTTAGCATTCCACCACTGCTGAACACGAGCTAGATCAGAGGTAATATTTTGCATCAGCCTCTCGATGTTGCTATCGAGCCAGATAATGGTTGTATCGTCAGCAAACTATCGAATTATGCGGAGTTTTTATAGAAAAAATAAAATCTATATTTCGAATTTATAATAGGTCACCATCTGGCAATTTTCACACCTTCTGACAAGTTCTTGAGGGTGCGTTGAGCCAAATTGGCTGTCATAATAAAGTAGTATTATCTGGAGACTTCAATGTCCATTTTGGCACTGAGAGCGGGAAGTGTAGAGACCTATGTTGTTTATTGGAATTATACGGTTAAAACAAATGGTAATAGAGCCTACTCGTCAGGACTCATGCCTAGATAATATATTTCTTAATTTTGATTATCTAAATTGCAATGTTTCAGTTGTTAATTAATTTTTCTCTGACCATCGAGGGCAAATCATTAATTTTCCTAAACTATACAAAAATCAAATTTAACAACCACTAAAATAACTTCTAGGCCCTTGACAGAGGTGGGTAAGTTCCATTTTTATAATTATTATTGTATTCCACAATTTGGGTGGGATTTTTTAAATGATTCCAATATTAATGCAAATAAAAAGTTTTCTATGTTTAGTGAGTGTCTGTCAGATGCATTTTTAATCATTTCCTGAAAAAACATATCAAAAAAGAAATGATCAAATTCGAACCATTAACTGGTTTAATGATGATCTTAGACATATGCGTGAACATCTAAATTTATTAAGTGAGCTATATATAGTCTGTCTAGAAAGTATCCGGACAGAAGAAAATGCATTTAAAATTTTTCGGTTTACATTTTTATTACTTGAATTATAAAATAACAACAAACAATTCATCTCATTTACATATAAAACCTCCATGTATCTCTAAATGCTTCACTATACGTTCAGATACACCCGAAACTAGGTGACTGTCATAATGTTCGGTGATGGTGATCCAGGTGTAAAACTGACCGAATCAAATCTGTGTTACTTTGTGGCATTACTCGTTCCACTTCAATGTTTGTTAGTCCATATAATGTGTTTTCAATGCGACTCAGATCGGGTGAAGCTGCTGCTATGAATTTATTGCCAATTGGTGTTCTTGCATTCAAGCTTAATTCGGTATAGACAGAAGTATGGCAACATACATTATACTGCTGAATATGCCATCCCTCTGGAAACATAAGCCATTTCCTTCTGGAAAACCTTCTATAATGGCACAATACTTTGCACTGTTAATGGTACCATCAACTATACAGAGTGGTGTGGTACCAAGCTGTGATATTACTCTCCAAACCATATTTCACTGGGAAATTTAGGAATTTGGCCTGTAATATGTTCTCTTAATAAGATTTTTAGACGAGTTACACCAAGCTGGAAACAACTTTCGTCAGATATAAGAAAGAACATTGCTGAAATTATCTTCTTAAAAACGTTCACAAAATCAGTATCATTGCAGGGATTTTTTTTTATTTCCTTTCGAAAATTTAGCATGCTACATGGCACATGCATGCTAAATTTTCGAAACTTTGAAGCGGATTTTGTAGTCCAAGACCCCTAGAGCGTTTTTTTATCATCTTTATTGTCTCACAAACTGAGCTTTATTCGAGTCCACTCAATTACACTAATTTTATAACGTTCGAACACCTTTTATATACAAAGATTCTACCCCTCTTATTTTTTCTACTTTCGACATTAATTCACAAATCTTAAGCCTGCTTACAATCAACAATGTTTGACAGATAGTGTTGCCATGCTATTCTGACCGTAGTCTACTATCCAAGGAAGTACTTGATGCATTACTTTTGTCTTGGAATGTTACGAAAAAGAAATATATTAAAGTTAGGAAAAATATTAAATTCCGGATACTTTATAGACGGACTATAGTAAGCACCCTGCTCTTGCTTGAAAAAAAACTTAAAAATACATATAAAAACCAGTATAAAACTGCGTGTCTTTAATTAAATCTATTAAGAACCTATTTATAAGTCCTTTAACTAAATTAATAAATCTTTGCTTTAGGGAGTCAGTATTTCCAGATGCTCTCAAGGAGGCTGTAGTAGACCCACTTTTTAAAAAAGGAGATCCAAGTGATGTTTCAAATTATAGGCCAATCTCACTTTTACCAATACTTTCTAAAATATTTGAGAAATGTATGGCTCTCAGGATAGCCCATTTCTTTGATTCATAAATTATTTACGAATAGTCAGTTTGGCTTTAGAAAGGGCCTTAATACCACCTTGAGTATTTTGGATTTGGTTTCAAATATTCTAAATGCTTTTGATGGATCCACTTATACAACTGTTTTCTATGACCTAAGTAAGGCATTCGACTGTGTCTCTCATGATTTGCTTTTAAAAAACTTCAGCGATACAACTTCGATCACTCTAGCCTATCTTTGATTGAGAGCTACCTTATGGATAAAACTCAGAGAGTCAAAGTGAATGGGGTTGAGTCTGCGAGAGGTAGTGTAACTGTGGGCGGTCCCCAAGGATCGGTCCTTAGTCCACTGCTCTTTTTAATTTATATTAACGTCTTCAAAGGAGGGCAGTTAGAGTTATTGCGGGTCTGGGATATAGGGATGACTGCCGGGAAGCCTTTAGACAAAATAAAATACGAACATTACCATCACTTTTTATCTTGGAAACCTTATGCTACATCTAAACTAACATCATTCTTTATACAACGCATGACTCCATACATAACCGTGATACTCGAAACAAACAAAATCTTATTTTCAACTGTTTGAGGACGTTGCCTGGATGGGCCTAATCATCTGGGTATTCACTTCTACAACAAAGTAGGTACCTGAAGACATAAAACAGCTACCGATAACAGCATTTAAAAGTAAATTAAAGAGTTTTCTTCTCAGTGGCGCATATTACTCGGCGAATGAATTTTTGTCTGATAATTGGTAGTCCTTAATTATTTTAACTGAATTTTAATGTTTTGTTGTTTCTGTTCTGTGTTTCTGTTTTTAGGGTATAATTGTTCTGTAAAATGTTTGACATTTTAAATTAAATTTGTGACCCTTGTAAAATTATGTTTGTGACTATTTTAAAATAATTTAAGTGTTTTTAATGTGTAAGGTTTTAGGTTGTATAAGACTTTATATGTATTTTTTACTTTGACGTGTTTAGGTGCTATGTATAAAAGCATGAATGAACAATTTGGATTTGAATTTGAGTAAATCTACCCTCGATATTAAGTTCTGCCAAATTATTAATGTATAATTAGCATCCAACACAGAACAAAACCCTGTGGAACACCGAAATCCACGAAACCCGTAGAAATAAAGTTTCCCCAACAGTATTCGGTGACTCACACAGTCGAAGGCTTTAGATAGGTCGCAAAACACTTCCGCACTCTATAATAAAATAAAAATCATCTAAATAGCCCCTACGAGTCTGAAATCCGTGTGTCAAAAAATGATGCTTGGCTAACTTTCCTATAGCTAATCTTTGAAAGAGTAGACAGAAGTAATACAGGTCTGTAATTGCCCGGATGATCGAACTCGCCACCCTTATAGGGGAATAACTGGCTATTTTTTAGAAAGCCGGATAAACAAACGAAGACCATGATAAGGTAAAGGCATTCACCGAAGCCTCCAAAGCACGACGTGACAGAATCTTGAAAATTTTAGCTGGCATAGTAGTTTTTATTTCTTATAGAGGCCACAGCGTTTGCCACCTCATATCAGGATCAGTTCAATTCAATTCAAACATTCAGTAATATCTTCTCTAAAAATATATATCAACATGCCACACAGTTTTTGATGCAACATGTACAAGTACAGAGCTATTGACTATATTTGGACCAATAGATAACTTTTTTATTTGAAGGATTAGAAAAACGTTTAAACTAAAAAAGTTGTAGGATTTCGCTGAAAACGCTAGAATTTGATATCAGAAAAAAATAAACGAACTTCGTGATGCCGTCAAAAACGGCTAACTTGGGTTTTTTTAAATGGAATGTCCTATATAATGTTACATATTCTGATTCCACGTAAAAGTTCGAGTATATTTCATTTAATATAACATATACCTACATTCAACTGTTTTCGCGCTATCGATGATTGAAAATCGCCCTATTAATATGTTTTCTACGCCCTTCGTATATGAACTTACTTAAGTCATTACGGGGTTTCTATGGAAACATCGGTAAATGTCAGTCGTCAGTGATAATTAAGCATCCAGAAAAAGTGAAGGAGGTTTATTGTCACTCATTATGGGCTACACTCAACAAGAACAACTTAAGCATCGTTTATATTAAACTAAAACTAATGAATTAATTACAAAAAATGTGGAATTAATATTGAATATTCACTTTAACAGGTGTTCAAAGTGACATCCGTTTTGCTCGACACAAAGACGATAACAAGTTTTTAAATGGTGGACGGCATCCCTCAACGATTGCTTCTGGTGGATTCGAATGAACTGTATTTCTTCCAAAATGTTCTGCCTTAAATCTGCTAAAGTGTGAAATGTGTATGCATGATGCACTCGCTCTTTAAGCCATCCCCAGAAAGACCTGTTCATTAAAGTAAGATCAGGGCTATTGGGGCACCATCGAATTGAACCATTCTTGCCAACCCAAGTCTCATATTTTTCATTTAAGAAGTGAGTCACGTTTGCCATGTTGTGAGCAGGGGCACCATCTTGTTGCCAAATAGATCGTTTGAGGATGTTAAGCGGTAATTCATCTAAAAAGTTATCTATTTCTTCAGTGAGAAATTGGTAATATTTATCACCAGTTAGACTACCTTCATAAAAAATAGGCCCTAATATTATATCACCAACAACGCCACACCAAACACTGAAAGCTTTTCATCCTGATGTTTTAACACCTTCAACAAGACGAGGGATTTTTTGACTCCAATAATGGGTATTGTCTATTATAGACACTTTTTGTTGCAAAGCATGCTTCGCCTGTCCATATTATTCTGCCAAAAAAAGTGTCGTCCATGCGTAGTTGTTCCAACATATCATTACAAAATTCAAATCCTTGGCGTTTAGTTTCTTCGGAAAGTTGTTGAACTTTCCAAAACTTGTAAGGTTTGTATTTGAACTTCTTGAGTGCGCTTTGGGCTCTGTAAAATGTGGTAGGTATTTAATGCTTCACATGCTGTAGGTATAGAGTCAGTCGGATTTTCTAAAAATCATTCAATGTTTAGAAACAATTTAATAAAATCAAGTTTTGTATATACCATTAAAATACAGAACATCTAGGTGAATACGATCGTCAGGTTGTCGCACTGTCCTTTTTTTTCCTTTTAAAATCTTGGGAATTTATTATTTGCCTGTATACTCTCGCAAAGGTGTTCAAACCTGCAGGTTCTGATACAACCTTGCATATAAAGTCCTAGCTTCCCTCTTATTTTTATTACATTTAACGTATGTCATAGATATATTAAGTTGTTCTTGTTGAGTGTAGCCCATAATGAGTGAAAATAAACTTTTTAACTTTTTCCGGATGCTTAATTATCACTGACGACTGACATTTACCGATGTTTCCATAGAAACCCCGTAATGACTTAAGTAAATTCATATACGAAGGACGTAGAAAACATATTAATAGTACGATCTTCAATCATCGATAGCGCGAAAACAGTTGAATGTAGGTATATGATTAAGCGGGGTTTGACTTGTCAATTTGGCTGAAGCAGTTCGACTGATTCAGTGATACTGATCACATAATGAATGTGAAGGGGGGTTCTGACTTGTCAGTTTTAATGAATCATTTTAACTGATTCATTATTAATGAAAATAACAATAAATGCCGCTTTGTTCACACGTTTTATGTTTTGCTGAATACATCAGCTGGTCCGGACAATTCTATCAATGATCTCGTTCTCGTAGACATAAAATGTCCAAAACAGTTAAAACCAGTTGTTTGCGAAGTATGTTTACAATTAGCAAATGAATTTCAAAATATTTTGATCAATTAGAATTGTCCAAAAATGCATCGGTTTGTTCATCACGCAATCGAAAAACCATTCTAATCAACTTACGCTCAAATAATATGTCTAACCTCAAAACTAAACAAATCTCTGAACATATTATGTTCTCACACTTCAGTTTGTACTCATTATTAGATAATGAGCAGCCAAAATGAATAAAAGTAGATACTTTCAGTTAAAGTGAAAACTAATTCTAATTTTATTCATTTTGGCTGATTATTATCTAATAATGAATACAAATCGAAGTGTGAGAACATAATGTGTTTAGTGATTTGTTTAGTTTTGAGGTCAGACATATTTGAGCGTAAATATCGTTAATCAGAATGGTTTTTCGATGGCGTGATGAACAAACCGATGCATTTTTTGGACAATTCTAATTGATCAAAATATTTTGTAATTCATTTGCTAATTGTAAACATACTTCGCAAACAGTTGGTTTCAATTTTGTTTATGGCATTTTATGTCTACGCGAACGAGATCACTGATAGTATTGTTCGGACCAGCTGATGTATTCAGCAAAACATGAAACGTGTGAACAAAGCGGAGTTTTTTCTTATTTTCATTAATAATGAATCAGTTAAAATGAATTCAGACTGACAAGTCAGAACCCCCATTAAAAAATCGTTTAATGTGGGGTTGTTTATCTTATGTTTGTTTTTTTTGCATTTTTAGGTAACCAGTGCATATATAACTTCTCGTTTAGAGTCTGCCGCAGTGGTAGCCCGAGACGGTCTGGAAGATCCCCTGGAGGATCTCGGAATGGTTCAACAACAATTGGAACAATTGTCTGTGATTGGTCGCTGCGAATACGGCAAAACTTGCACTTTGCTAGTGCAATTGTTCGACCGAGCAGCGGCCACTTACCAGGAATTACTAACTGCCCCCACTCAGCCGGTTGAAATTGCTGTACAAGAAGGTGAGTTAACAAAAAATATTTTCTGTACCGACAAGTTTCATAGCAACTAGTAAAAATTAAAACATTACATGCCAGTGCCATGCCATTTCCTTATTGTTTTAAAAGTGAATGTATCGTTATAATAAATGCAACATAAATATACATTTACATTTCTTTAATCATGAAATACGGTATCACTGCACGCAACATGGTCGTTCAACAATAGTATAGTCGGTTTTATTTTAAATTCTGCGTTTTATTTTAGGTCAATTGACGTGGCTAGTTTATATCATAGGATCAGCAATAGGCGGTCGTGTATCATTTAATTCAAATGAAGAACACGACACGATGGATGGAGAGCTTGTCTGTCGGGTTCTACAGTTAATGAATTTGACAGACAATCGGTTATCTCAAGGTAAATAATCATGTTATGAACTTGTGTTTTTGCAATTAAAAATCTTTTTTTTTTGGCCTTCATAATCCGAGCTCGTACTTTGAACTCTAAATTTTTAATTGATTATGAACAACGCTGATTATAAAATGTTTATCTCCTGTTACGCTGTCTCTTAACTAACGGTCCACGTCCATTTATCTAAACGGCGGGGTCCAAGGACCGAAAACAGCTGACCAATTATTGAGTCATGAAATACTTCTGCCTATCGTATATTACGAACATCTTTTCCATCTTTTAAATTAGAAGTGATTTTAAACTTTACAACACATATTTACCCCCTAAACCGAAACAGATTTTTTGCAATTTGCAGTGCAAAAGTGTTTGCGGTATTGTGGATAAAACTGTGTTGCAGTGCATTTTGCCGAAGCTTGCAAATTCCAATTTAATATTAAACTGGTGCTTTTAATTGCGACTGTTTTGCTTTCTGGAAGTTTAGTTATACTTTTTAAGGAGTGTGCGAATGTGATCAAGTGAATTATCAGTATCAGAAAGGGTGGCCCCTAGCGGGCCTTGCACTTAGGCCGCCAATTAGAGAAGCACCATTAGAGAACCTCCAGGATGCCGGTCTCCCTTAAGAAAGCCCGCATCTTCTCAGACTAACACGTAGCACTCAATCTGGCTCGATTGGCTTCGCGCTAAAGGTTCTGAATCTTGCCCCGGGGCAAGTAAGTAGTTGATGGTATGCAGTCTCATTGTCCTCCATGCACCAGCTACACTCCCCCTCCTCTGCAATTCTTAGCAGTCAGGTGCCGTCTATGCCTACAGTGCCCTATGTAGAATTCTACCAGGGCCCTGCACTCCTTCCTAGGTAGGCACAACAACCCCCTGGCGAGAATCGCGGGCGCATGTATCATGAACCTCGTCTGTTTCACCCCCGGAGCCGTCCGCCATACCTCTTCGGCCTGATCCTCCGTCTAGGCCTCCAAATCTCTTTCGCGAACACTGGGCGATCCTCTCACATGCAAGTGAATTATGTAAAAAGTGTGTGAAATCATCCTGTAGAACTCCTTTTATGTATTGAATAAAACTCCAGGTCACTGTAGAGGTCTGTATTAATTATAGCAAGGAATATACAAGATAGTAACGCGACATAATGTATACCCTTATAATCTACCTACGCATTTCAATGCGTCACGCCATCTTCTCTTGGGTTGGTGTAGGTTCGCAGTATAAATATAATGTTACAATAACAATACTGATTCAGCAAGGTTATCTCGGCCTTGTCACCCGCGGCGAGTATCTCGTTCATCACTGTTAAACAATAATATTACGTGTAGTATTGTATTTGTACACGTGAGTGGGTCCAAATAGGACCCTCCACTGCGACCCTTGGTCTATTGTGGCTCACATCTGTGTTTCCACTATGCCAGAGGCTCGATCCTTTTCAAGAAATCGAACAACTTTCTGGGGTGGATAGTTTTCAAATCTGCAAGTGTGACTTGAGTATTTCCAAAGACTGTTTGTCTGGTTCTTTCCATTGCTGGACAGTGGCATATAACATGCTCCATTGTTTCCTCGTCCTCCAAGCACAAGCGGCATTCCGTTTCTTCGGAGAGCCCTATCTTGTTCATGTGGCTTCTTAGCCGACAGTGGCCAGTGTACATGCCAACTACAGCCTGTACCTGCTGCCGGCCAAGTTGAAGAAGCTGTCCGGTTCTCATTCCTGATGGCAGATTCACCGCCAACTTTGCATGAGTTAGGCCTGGTAACTCTCTCCAATTAGCTACAAATTGATTTTGTGTCCACCTGGAGAGGGCTTCTTTAGCTGTGTTATAAGCTATTCCCAGTACTGGTTCTGGTCCTATGAAGGCCGTTGCGGCCGCCTGCTTCGCAAGAGCATCAGCTTTTTCGTTTCCTTCATATCCTGTATGTCCAGGTATCCAGATCAATGTAAGTTTGTTCTCTCTCCCTAGTTTGGTGAGTAGTTCCTGGCAGTTCCATACTGTCTTGGATGAACAACGGCTAGAATCAAGAGCTTTTAGAGCTGCTTGACTGTCCGAGAAAATTTTGATTGACTTGCCTTTCCAGTTTCTATCGATGAGCCACTGTGCAGTCATATCAATGGCCTTAACTTCAGCCTGAAAAATGGTTGCATGTTTGCCTAGGGAACATTTAAGCTCAACCTTACCATTTTTGTTCCATGCAGCAGCTCCCGTACCATCATTGGTCTTGGAGCCGTCAGTGAACCAACTATTCTCTGTTCTTCTCAGATTTTCAGAGTCCTTCGCCCATTCGTTCCTCTCTGGTAGGAGGACGTCATAGGCATGGTAATAGGTGGTTTTGGTAGGCATAACATCTGATGGTAGACCCAACACACTGTCCTGCTCATTGGCATTTTCCAGCCTGTTGGGCACCATGATGATCGCCTGCGGATTGTTGATCACCGCCTGTGTCAATCTATACGTCGCCCATCTAGCCTCCTTCTCCAGTACTATTTGAAGAGGTGGCAGATTTAGAAGACACTCAAGCGCTGCCGTGGGTGTAGTGCCGAAAGCGGCACTAATTGCCAGACACGCTTGTCTTTGTAAGGTAGATAATTTGATTCTCGCGGAGCTCTGTAAGCTCAGAGTACCAAGCTACTGCCCCATATGTTATCATTGGTCTTATGACCGCGATATAGAGCCAGTGCATTTGTTTGGGATGTATGCCCCATGTTTTGCCGCAAATGCGTCTGCAGGTCCATAATGACAGTTTCGCCTTTGCGACAATTTTATCCAGATGCGCATTCCAGTTAAGTGTTTTATCTAAGGTAATTCCCAGATACTTAACTGTATTCGCAAATGGGATAGTTTCTCCTTTGAGTGAAGGTGGTCTTAGGTCTTCCAGCCTTTTCTTCCTTGTGAATGGTACTATAACTGTTTTGTGTGGGTTCACAGATAGTTGCTCCCTTTCACACCAGTCATAGACCACGGTCAGCACCTCTTGCAGATCCTCTGAAATAGTTCTTTGCAAGTTGCTTCTTATCAGTATTACTAGATCATCCGCATATGCCTGCACCTCCACATCCCACAGCGAGAGGACCGCCAGCAGACCATCCATCAGGAGAGACCACAGAAGGGGCGATAAGACCCCGCCCTGCGGACACCCCCTAACAGCCCTGAATCTGTAGCTCTCCCCCTGTAGGGTTGTTGTGCCCACTCTGCAGTTTAACATACTTCCGATCCAGTTCCTTATTTGTGGTTCAACCCCTCTTTCAGCTAATGCTGTGTATAAGGAGTTTGGTAATGCATTATTGAATGCTCCTTCGATGTCTAAGAACACACCCATCGCGATAGTCTTGCTTTCTAACGCTTGTGTTATGTTCCCGACAAGGTTGTTTAGTGCTAGTTCTGTAGATTTGCCGGTCTGATACGCATATTGGTGAGCATTCAGTGGATACTCACCAAGTGCACCCGTTCTGATGTGCACGTCGAGTATCTTTTCCATGCATTTCAACAGAAAGGAGGTCAGACTTATAGGTCTCCATGAGTTAGGTGTTGATTCCCTACTTCCCATTTTTGGAATGTACACCACTCTGAATTTAGTCCAGCTGCTAGGTATATAATTACTCGCTAGGCTGGCTCTAAAAAGTTTGATTAAGAACGGTGTTAATACTTCCAGACCGTTCTGCAGCAGTGCTGGAAATATTCCGTCCTCACCAGGTGATTTAAAAGGCTGAAACGATAAAATAGCACTTTTAATTGTTGATGCATTAATGATGTTCTTGGGGACAATCCAATCACCCGCTTTTGGCCGATTTGATCGGTCCCAAACAGGCTCTTCCTCATCATTATGCAAAATCCGACATCCCGGGAAATGAGTCTTAGCCAGAAGCTCCAACGTCTCCATGCCAGATTCCGTAAAGGATCCGTCAGGTCGTTTTAGCGATCCTAACTCCTGAACGGGTTCTCTAGAGAGGATTCTATGGATCCTTGCACTGCCAGGTGCATCTGTTATGCCCTGGCAGAAGGTTTCCCATGAATTCCTTTTTGCCTCTCTGATGGCTTTGTTGTAGTTCGTTAGAGCAGTTCTGTATTGATCCCATGTGCCGGTCTCTTTAGCTCTATTAAAGAGTTTACGAACCTCCTTCCTTTGTTTGTCAAGGGAGTTGTTCCACCAAGTGGTTCCTCTGTTGTCCCTTTTAGTCTTGACTGGACAGTTTTCATGATAAGCCGTATTTATGGCTGTCCTCAGTTGCTCTGAGGCCAGCTCAATCTCATCACGATTTGATATCTTTGCAATAGAGGTCCGCATCTGCTCCTGAAGGGTAAGACTAAAACCAGCCCAATCAGTGCACTTAGGATCCCTGTATTCAAAGATGGGTCTTTCCCCTGTTTTCAGATTGAAGAGAATATGTCTGTGATCAGAGCACGAGGGCTCTGATGACACTATCCAATCTGAGATTCTTGTGGATAAGAGATTATCACTGATCGTTAGATCTAATACCTCCTGCCTATTGGCAGTTACAAAGGTTGGTTCAGAGCCCCTGTTATTAACAACCAGCCCCTCCCCTAGTAAATAATTGTATAATGACTCACCTCTTTGATTGGTGTCCGTGCTTCCCCACACTGCATGGTGCGCATTGGCATCACATCCCATCAGTAGATGGATGTTCTTCCTCCGACTGTAGGCGACCAAGTTCCGCACTTCAATTGGAGGAGGTTGGTTTGCTTCAGCGTCCCCAGGAAAGTAGGCAGAGCAAACGATCATATCCGTTGTGCCCTGTCCCATGGGTATTTTGACAAGCGCTGTCGCCATGTCCCGCGAGCAATGATCTGAAATTTTGAAAAATTTCATGTTGCTTTTGATTAAGATACATGCTCTGGGTCTGTTTCCAGAGCAAATTATCTTACCTGATGTATTACCTAGGCCTCTTATTTGGCCTGTTGTTGATAGCCAGGGTTCCTGGAGAAGGGCGATATCTACCCGCCCTTCATTAAAAGTTTTGCCAAGGATGTATGAAGCAGCCTTGGCATGTTGCAGATTGGCCTGCAGAAAAATGGTCTTATTTTCCATTTTTCTTCCCAGTCTGCTCATCCAAGGGGGCCCTACCTCCTTGTTTTTTCGACCCTTTGGTCCCCTTGCCAGGGATGGACTTTCCTTTCCCTTTCAGGGGGCCTGGTCGAGGTGCGACATTTTTTGAGAGGGATTTGGCTCCCTCTCTGCCACCCGATGTTGAAGCTGTTGCTTCCACCAATCCGGTCTCAGGTTTAGAAGCTTCTGTGAAGACAGGATCAACCCTACCTTCAGCTTCCTCCTGAGGGGTTTCGGCGGAAGTGCCAGCCTCCTGTTCACGTGGGGCATCTCTTCGTTCCCCCCGTGGCCTAGGACGGAATTGGACCTGTCCAAAGCCAAAGAAGGGTCTGAAGTCCATCCCCTTCAGAGTCGCCATTGATTCGTCATCAATGGCGAATGTCCAGGTTTGTCCTGGACCTGATTCTTTCCGGTGTAGAATTGTCCACTCCCGAGTGTTTAGACTGCGGTTCATATTCCGCAGTCTTGTAAGAACCACTTCCGATGTCAACCGTTTGTCGTTGTCATCGGGTATATATGCGATGCATATATGTGGTTTTGGTATGTCGACTCCGCTGACGGCTTTAAGTTGAGCACCCTCCCATGGCTCCAGGACGGCTACTACGTTCTTAAGCCATGTCATGCTCGCGTCGTCAGCGCAAGTCACTTGCAGCCAGCCTGGCCTAGCTGCACATCCCAGGAAGCGGACTTGGGGTCCGTCTTCCGTGAGCTTGTCTACAGACGTCATTATGGCGTTCTGTATCAGCCTCGTTTGACTGTTATCCAATGAGGCAGCCGGGGCATCAAAGTGGAATATACCAACTCTAATGCCCTGCAGTGCCGCCCCATAGGATAAGCCAGGGGTGGTTGTTCCAGCCCTGTGCTTCTTTGCCTGTTGTTCAGGTGTGCTGCCGTCAGATCGTGTGCGTTTTCCGCCCTGTGATCTGCTGGTGGAGGGGCGGTCTTCCTGCTCCCGAATAGTGGGCAGTTGTCTCCGTCCACTTCCCGGGTTCAGGTCTTCCTTGTCCCCTTTTTTTTCCTTCAAGCGCCTTTTTCAAGGCTGTGGGGTAGTCTAACCCCTCTTGAAGGAATCGTTTTAAACGTTCTGTGGTGGTCAAGCCTAACAGGCTTCTTTCCGCCCCAGAAGAAAGGCTACTGGTTTCAGGATTGGTTGGTCTATTTCCAGCCTCTCCTGTTGATGTTGTGGAGTTGAGGTTGGTCTGTCCATCCTCAGCCTCCATTGGTTCAGGGACTTGACCCTCCCTGGTAGGTGAATTTTTTTGGTTTGTTTCTGCCATAAAAATTCCCACGAGTAGCTAGGGAAACGAGTCAACCACAGTAGAGCCCTGCATTGCTGTGGAGGGGCATAAGAATACGACAGGATGCTGCCTGGTGTCCTGAAGGCACGTTTGAGACATCATAACCCTGATGCCATTCAGTCCTTGGCACGTATGCTACACCGTGACTTGGGGGAATTTTTCGACTTGCCTAGTCTAGATCCGATGTCTTCAGTTAGCTAGCAGGGGCAGCTCTGGCAGCATGTGGCTTTTCGCTCACGGACATCGGTCTTGACGCACTTGAAGCCTATACCAGGAATGCACCGTAGTCCATTCCTAGGATACACTACAAGGAGCCCTTGGTCGAGACGTATAATCGATCTCGTATTACCATCACCCCCTACGTGTAGTAATGTAAATAGCGTTCATCTAGACCTCGAAATATTCGGGTTGCTGTCATGATCTAATTTATGAAATACCGAGTGTTTTTCTGATACGCTTCAATCCTGCATTTGGGATACTTCTTTGTCTTTGCATATTTTTTTTATATTTGAACTTTGTTGTCTATTCTTCCCTTTTGTAGATTAATTTCATTCGTTATTTGAGTAAATTATTAGTTTTTTATGCATAACAATTTAAATGAGTCATATATTTTTTATTATGGAATGATGATAGTTCTTTCTCTTGATATGGTTGAAACTGAATATTTTAGATAATGAACCAGCGCTTGAGGTCGTGCTATGGTTAACATTTTCTGTTTTTGGCACCAGTATTAGTCTTGTGTCTTTATATCTATTTTTCATTTTGGGAGTTTTGATATGCTAAATTCACTTTTGATGATTATTTTCGAGTTACTTTGGAATATTATAGTGTCGATCATGAGGAATCAATGAGTTTAGCAAATAATCAATTGAATTTTCAAATATTTTCATAGAAAATAGTCATTATTTCAACATTACAATATGCATTTTTTATTGTCAATATGCTTTTTATGACATTGTAACAATAAAATAGTAAATAAAAATTAGTCAAAACCAAACGATCTCAAAAAATACTATTGTCACTCTCGCTTGTCCATTGCTCATCAATGATTCAGTATTTACCGTTAATCTCAGATGGTCCCTTGCGTTTTTCTGATTCATAGTTTTTCATGGTTATAGTTACATATTTTCCTTCACTGTTCACCGAATCTTCTGTGTGTTAGAGCATTTACGTCGGTAATTGTAAATGTAATGTAATGCTGAGTTTTTACTCAGTCATGTCATGTTTATAACATATGTTCTCTTAACGGCTAGTGGTATAATAATAATAATCCTTTCAGGATTTTTCTAATTGTATTAAGGAAAGTACCTAGCTGTTTTTACTATCTTATTCTCACCCAAATGATAATGCCATCATCATAAACATTGTGCGGCTTTTATATTGGGGCTTTTGTTGTAATAAATATTGAACTGTCTAGGTATCCTAACCATATATCGAATATAATTTTCCATTAAGGTTTTTCTGTGATCCTCCGTTTTTCGCCATTTTTAAATCTTCTACAACTTCAACATCTTTATTTCTTCTACAATGATCATTATTGCAAAATAAACCCAGTGGGTGTGGAACATGTCAAATTTGCATAATACTAACCTAACAAGAACGCTTATATAATAGAATCGATCAAGTAGGAACAAGAATATAAACTTATACAATTACAAAATTATAACGTGACAATTAAAATCACTAAACTTGGCAGAATTACTTAGAATTATGATGATAAAATTATAATACATTACAACTCACAGTAAACGACACCCAACACGCTATTCCAAGATGTCATCGAAAGACTCCTCCATTGTATAATAAATCTATTTTTAAATTTGTTTAAAGGAAGCTGACGCAGGATTAGTGGCAGCTTTTTGAAAATTTTAATGATCGAAAATTGGACATTTCTTTGAATGCATGATAAATTAGTTCTATCAGAAATGAGATCTGCTCTACCTCTTGTGTCATAAGTATGTGTTTTTTTTATGGTTAATAAAAAGATCGTTATACTTCTTAACTGTTGCTTCGAGAATATATGTTGATATTACTGTATGGATGTTATTATTCGTAAAAAATGGCCGACAAGACTTGACTTCTTAATTCAAAAGTATTTCTAAGGCTGCGCTTTTGCAAGACTGATATACCATTAACCTCGCAGCTGTTCCCCCAGAGTATGATGCCATATCTTATACGTGAATGTACATGTGCATGATAGGTAATAAGAGATGCATTGATGCATATATTATGTGCTAGCACCTTGAGTGCAAAGGAATACCTAGACAGGGTAGCAGCCAGTAAATCAATGTGTGGTCTCCAGTCCAAACGCAGATGCAATCGCAGAGACGACCCCAGTCTCTCCGTGGTAAGTAGGATGATCCTCTGTAGCTAAATTTGAAAACTGAACAAATTGGGTTCTGCTCACATTTAGAACTAGATTGTTGGCTGAGAACCAGCTTTCTAATGTGCCCAGAGTTGAGAAAATAGTGTCACTAGGTCTACCATTCCTTTCCAAAGAGAAGAGCATGGAGGTGTCGTCCGCAAATTGGATGACGCTCTGACTAAAGAAAGTTCATTTGTATATATATGATGTAGAAGAGGGGACCCAACAGAGATCTCTGAGGCACTCCCTGTCTGCTTGTTCCCATGGTTGATCTAATTTTTTCACCAGTAGAAGTATAACCAATTTCATATTGTTGTCTGTTTGAAAGATATGACTATCAGACTCAAAGCCAATCCCATAATACCATACAACTCGAGCTTAGACAGAAGCAACGGATGATTGATCCAATCAAACGCTTTAGACAGATCAAGACACATCATTATGGTTTACTTCCTATTATTCAGCAAATTCAGAATACCTGAAATAAGCTGCACCAATCGTTGATTTATTTTTCCGAAAACCATTTTGCATATTAGAGATGTTTTTTTTTTTTTAATTATAAATCTTTCATACATTACATTTTCACATATTTTGCTAAAGTTGTTGACCATGGGTCTGTAATTATTAATTTCATTCCTTTCTCCTTTTTTGTAAATCGGTCTTATTTGTTGTTTTTAACTTTGATGGAAAAACTCCGGAAGACAAGGACAGGTTTATTAAGTATGACAGCACTGGTGTAAGTTCATTTGCAACATGTTTTATTATAGAAATTGGAATTTCATCTACACCAATAGATTTTTTATTTTTGAGGTTGTGTATAATTTTTAGAATTTCTTGAGAATCTGTTGGAAACAAGAAAATATTTTTATCATGCCTGTTTACAAATTTTAATGCCAGTTCTTTATCAACATTTAACATCGGACAGGCATTTATAAAAAAAATCGTTCATATTATTTAGAACCTGCTTTCCGGTACAGTCACCAGAGGAAGAAGTATTTTGTAAAGCTGATTCATTACTCGTCTTATTTGTGTTTATATAAATATTTACAAGATTCCAGATAGTTTTGCAGGATTACCTCAGCAATTTTGTTGAGATTAATGTTTTTCTTAGCGGCATTAACTCTGTTTCAGAATTTTTGAGTAGTTTCTGAAGTGATCCTTTGTAATTTCCCCCTGAATCATTCTACTATAGAGTTTTCTTTTATTCTTTGAAGAGACATTCCCAGTGTTATCCATGTTGCGGATTTTTTCTGTTTTTAACAGATTTAGCCGGAAAATACAAATTTAACAAATCTGAGAGGGAACTCAAAAACAAATCATACACTCTGTCAGCATGATTACAATTGAATACTTTATATGCTAGTCCCGTGACAGCAGCTCGCCCTTGAACTGATGCATTTTTGCCCCAGAAAAAATCCTTTCCTGGAAACAACCGCATTCCCTTATCCGCGCTAAGCCTCGAGGTGAAGTTTTGTTCATGGTCCGAGAGCCCAGTTCGCACCACCTCGGCCCTCACTGTCAGGCCAGAGCTCACAAAAATACTCTCTAGAAGGGACTGAGTGTCTTTTGTAATACTTGTTGGACTGAAAATTGTTTGTTTTAAATTATAAGAAAATATTAGATCGGTAAAAAGCTTGCTATTTAATGAATTGTTGAGCAGATTAATATTAAAGTCACCACAAAGTACCAATGCATATCTAGGAAACAAATCTTGAGCAAAGTTAAATATAGTTGTGAAAGTATCAAAAAAATGTTGGACCTCCCCTAGTGGATGCCGAAATACACAAATAATTAGTATCTTAAAGAACCTACTCACAATGGAAGAGCACTCAATCTGTCCCTCTACACTTATGGGCACAATACCTTTTACTTCTTCAAAGTGGTTGTCGCCATTCTTCACCAGTACACACAAGCCTTCATGAATTGTTGATCTGGCATATGCAGAGATAGTGGAGTAGTGTTCAGTACCCAATTTCTTAACCTCATGCTCTGTATACTAGTGTTCTGTACCACATAAAATTGTTGGATGATCAAGCGCATCCTCTGTGCATCTCTAAATTGTGGGCGAATGCTCCCACGTAATGTGTAGTCTATATATATA
>MU182234.1:404379-419407 GCA_016904865.1 Pissodes strobi
TGATGTGGGCGAATGCTCCCACGTAATGTGTAGTTTATATATATATTTATGTATTATTTATCAAGCTTTTATTTAAGCATTTCGAATTTACTTTTATAAGATAGTTGGCCATATTTTGTTATCGCAGAGTTATCTACCTACTGCCCCCATTAACCAGCTGTGGGTTTTTGCCAAAATATCGGGCCCAATTCTCTTTGGTCCTTTTTATTTTTATTTTTATTAAGGTTTCCGTGCTGGGATTTTTTACAATTCAAGCCAGCTGTTATATTTCAAGATCCACGCTGAATGGTCATTATTTTTTGCTGGGAAAGTACACACCGGCGAGTACGTCGCCAAGCAAGTCTATTTTCGTTCTTAACGTAAAAATACAATTTAGTATTCTTCCGTCCGCGTTTAGTTACACAACCCTAGGTAGAGAGCTCTGCTTATTTCATATTTTTGCTGATATAGTATATTTCGTTTACTTTTGTAATTTAGATTTTCAAGAATAAATCTTTAACTCTCTCCTGATGTTCGGCCCTGCCAAAACTGAAAGTATTTCAAATTCACGAGTAAATTAAAATAAGCGTATAATCTATCTCTAACGCTAAAAAATAAATAAATGTGTTATTTCTCAGTAATAAATCATCATACAGTGGCCTGAAGACTATGTAAATTCGTACCGTACATGCGGCCTTTACTTTTTCATACCTATTTTATTTGCCAATAAATTAGAATTTTTTTTAAAGATTATAGTATCTAAATTTCATACCTAAAACCTGTATATTTTATCAATTTTCTTAATGGTTCGGTAGCTCCAGAAAAATTGATTTCCCTTTTCTTTTATTTTTTTGCAATGCACCTTCTATATAATAGAATATTGAAATAAGCCATTCTGTCAAAATCACGCAATCTTACATGGGGCTTATATTTTTCGGCTTGTGAAGTAATTCTCACACTCGTGTTTTACTAGCTATTATTAAAAGCTCATTGCATAATATACTAATGTATAAACCTTCCTTCATGAGTAGGAGATATGTTTTCAAGCCAGTGAAATGTTTTTATTTTTCTATTAATTTTTTCAAAATCCCCAGGAGTTTCTCGATTTTTAACTTTTTTTTTCGGAACCTTTTTGTGGCTACGTTTTCGTCGACTTGCCTTCCGTTTACAGTCACCTTTTCGGAGCTATGACACTAAAATTATTGCAACATACTTCGAAACACAAGTACATTTTTTAACTTCTTGAACGTCTCGGATGACACATGGGAATGTAAAGATACGTTACTGTCACAGGCTACCGCTTACCCGAAACCGTCATTGCCAGGCGACAGATTAAAGAAATACCTGTGCGCAATATGCGGTTGGCCCACCTGCTGCACCTTTTATTTTAAGTTGTCGTTCTCTGTTACTAGTTTCCAATTATTATATTTTTATTTTTAGGTGGCTGTGAAAAATTAGAGTTGGCAATGTTAAGTTTTTTTGAACAATTTAGAAAAATATATGTCGGTGATCAAGTGCAAAAGAATTCAAAAGTGTACAGAAGGTTGTCGGAAGTGTTGGGCTTGAGTGATGAAGCGACGGTGCTTAGTGTATTTATTAGGAAAATGTAAGTAGCTAGAATAATTTATATTTGGTCTTTTAATTTGTCTAATATTTACAAAAATATGTATTGATGATTTATTTTGTATGAATTGCTAATGATCGATTCTTCGTAGAGTCGATTATAAATCTTAGTTGGTCGGCGAGTTGTACGCTGGGGCACGCGTTCGTTTTCTTCCATTGCAGCCTTAGGGCGTTGTTTCACTCTCTTGTTAAAGATGTCCGGACTCTTTGGGCAGGTCTTATAGTTTCCTTTCAAGTCTTTTATGTAGAATAGTATCGTTTAGCTGGTTTCCTTTAAAAAGTGTATTTTTTTGCGAGTGGATGCTTGGCATTTTATAAGATCATTCTACATTTCAATTATTTATTTATTTATTTATTAGTTCACGGGCGAGCCCATTAATGGTTTACACTTAAGCAGATTGCAAGTTAGGTTAAAATTTACAACTAATTCTAGTTCTAATACTAAATTTTACTAATGCAAATTTCACCAGGAGGTATTAATTGAGTAACAGTACAAGAACATAAAAGTTGGAAGAAAAGCAAAAAATAAATAAAAATGGACAGAGTAATTACTATAATGAGCACAATCACCGCATATTTTCTTAAATGGCCGTGGTCTATGGTTTCATCACTTGCTTCATCTAGTACATGCTAGAAGCAACATGCCAGTTAGCTTCTTTACAGGCTTTCCAATGGCCACCCTTGGCCTAGATATTTACGTCGATAATTATGTGAAACTTATGTGATCACATTTCTTAAGGTGTTGTTTTAATTCCTGAATAGATTTCTTCTTATAGTCGCTGGTACTGACTTGTGTTTTGATGTGTGGGTCCAAATGTGATAATCTTAGGATGATTTTCATTGCTGTAGAGCAGGGGTAATAAACAGGCAAGGCAGTCAACACATGCGGTTTACCACCATCTATGTATGTCTCATGGTCCAGGTTTTTTTCAAACAATATCGTGCATTTCTTAAGACACATTTGGCTTTGATGTTTTTTATTATTTGCTGATTCCATGTTATTGTAGCATCCAGGATTAATCCTAGGCATTTCACTTCATTAACTGTTCTTATCTGTTCACCAAAAATACTTAGGTTATTATAGTTCTTCATAATTCTTTGTTTGGCGAAGGGCGGTGGATGCGTGCTGCAATTTCATTTCGACTTTCCCATAGTAATTCCTCCATGAGTTTTGCTTGGTTTTTCTTAGTGTTTTGTTGTATTCAGTAAGAGCCCGGGCGTACTTATCCGAGTCTTCTGTGATCTTCGCACTGTTAAAAAGTTTCCTGCTAGTACTCAGAATGGCCAAGTGACGGTTCTACCATGGTACTTCCCTCCTTGAACCCCCATTCTCAAGGGTCAATATTATTTGTACGCAATTGTAATTACGCCTAGAAGTTTCACAGACGGGTCTATGTTTATGGTTGATTGTCACAAACCTCATAAACTTTTTTCGTTCATTTCTATACGGGTTCCACTCAGTATTACGCCGATTTCGATACATTGTTGCGTTCTTACCTCAGTTGCGAAGCTCAACCTTATGTATCTATGGTTAGGTGCCTCCAGTGTTTAACCTCGTAGTATGCGCGAGATGTGATTAGGGTTATGGCGATTACCTCTCTCTACGTCTTTCGGTGGCGAAAGTCGTAGTCCCTGATTATTGAATAGTAAACTGTATCTTACCAGAGCCAAAGCATTACCATGTTGGTGTGGTTACCATTGCTATATCCCATGTTGTATTGCGTGAGTTTACCTTGCATCCTGCTAGTAGTTGATGGCGGTGGGTTTCACGATACTCCCTAATAGTCTTGAAATTTCGCTGAAAGTGTTTATTTATCTGAGTGGTAATGAAAGTAGGCAGCGGAGATTATTGCGTCCTTCACATTCCCATTATCTTGGTGTCTTGGTTTGGCGGTCTCTGAGCCTCTAAAATAAATATGAGTAGGCCGCGCATTCTGTGTCATATCTGACATCGATGCTTCTTACTGCATTACCAGCTAACGTGCCATAAATTAATTTATCACCTTCCTATCCGAGTATTTTCACTTTATCCCGAAAATCCTGGAGTAGAGTTAGTGCCATAAGATCGTTTAGTAGATTTGTGTGTTTGCTCTGCGCACAGGTTTTAGTGGCACCACCTAGGCATGATAGAATAATTGCACCTTTTCCGAAATAGCAGCTACTTAATGAACTGATGCTGAGACCTGTGTACGTTGGCTTTGATAGACTGGCGTCTGCACAGATTGTGGCCTGACATAGGCTCCGCCTCCGTTGCTTCGGTTTTCCTCGCTTGTATAATGTCCAACCAGAACCTGTTGTTGGGTGGAGTGGGATGTCTTTCTTGATACTTTAGAGAATATTTTCAAGTTTTCTCAATAGCGTCTAGGCTTGAGATTTGATTGCATTCAGTAGTGTCATTCAAATTGATTTCGATTGTTTCTTGTTAGGCATGTCTTCAGAATAACCCTGCCTAACGATTGATAGTTGTTAGGGCGTCTCTAAAAGCAACTAGCTTTCCCTTTTAGATTTTTCTTTGCTGCCTGATGAATGTCAGAAATGTTCATGTTACTAGCTTGTTTACAATGTTTCCGAAAATGTTTTAGGGCTTCTGCTCGAGAGGTACTGACATCACTAGTTGTCTCGGAGGGGCATAATATAATCCTTTACAGTCATACGCCACTATGCTGTTCTAGCCGCTTCTGATGGTTGGGTTGACGTCACTTTAGAGTACAGGAGTGCGTTCAGAAACGGATGGTAATGCGAAGGTACGGTACGGGTAAGGTGATCAAAATGACGTCATAGGGGAGATGTGCCGGTAAACCTTGGTATTTATATATGTACACCTAACCCAAACTAAACTAATCTTTTGTTTGCAAATAAATTTGGCCACCTTCCATTACGGGATTGCCTTTTTCATCTAGGAGGCAGGCAAAATCATTCACATTAATATCCATTTTTTGGGGAGAAGTTCATAAAGACAAAGAAAATACATACAAATATGAGGCCCAAACACCAAAAGTTATAATTTTCATCTGTTTCTCAAAGTTTAATGACAAGACAAACTTCACTTTTTCACCAACGCGCATTCCTCATATGTCAGGCAATTATTACCCGCCTAATTTAGTAAGGTCATTTAGGAACACCTTGGGCTATTCCCATTATCATTTCTGAACGCAACTATATGACGTCATTAGTTTTACCCGTTCTGTTTATGAACGAACTTGGGGAGACCCAAGTATTACCTTTCCCCCGGGATCGGCATTTCTGAACACACGGTCCTGTTAACTCGTCAGGCATGGCCCTCCGCTCGCTTCGCTCCAGGGGCGCAACCAGACAAAACTAACTGAAACTAACCCAAATTTACAAAAAGAAACAAACATAACCTTAAAAAAATAGACAAAACATGTCTTGCCCCCGTCGGGAATTGAACGCTGGACGTATATATTCCAAACGCAACATCACCACCACTAGGCTAACTAGACCTGTTGGAACAAACTGACTAGACGGTAAAAGTGACGTTAATCCACCAATCAGAACCGGCTAAAATATCATAGTGACGTATGACTGTAAAGGATCTTAAAAAGCCTCGGAGTAGAGTAGAGGGGTCGTGATAGCCCCTCTACGGGAAGACTTCAGGGTAGATCTGTTTTAGCTCCAGGACTCTTTTGTAAGTCGTTCTAGCAGAATACCAGAATATTTGGTTACAAATGATTATAATTGAAATTCGCTCAGTTAAGCCATATGTATCTATTTTTTAATAAATGTTGTCTGCTTACCGTCGACATACAACTTGATATTACATTAAGAATAAATAAGCCTTTAAAAAAAGATATTCTACGCCACTTTAAAATAATCCAGAGTGGCCTATAGGTAGGCGTCATTTGATATAGTAGAACATCATTTATAACTAACAGGTAACGATTTTACAGCACCATTACTACCCTACATACCAGGGGAGGCTGTCTGTTGATTTTCTTATTTCTAAGTATCGTTACATGAAAGCTAGCATTGAATTGGCTTCTGCCTATAATGGTTTTTCAGGAAAATGGCATAAGTGATATGTAACCTTAAGCTAATACCAGAGAAATGCCATATTTCATAAACTATGTGGAAGATCCTTATACTCGCTATTTTCTCCTGTCTTATATTGTGTTAATCTATTTTTTAGTATAACAAATTTAAAATATTGGGGACGAAGTGAGACTATAATTAGTAAGACTTTGCAACTTTTAAATGATCTGTCTGTTGGATATAGCTGTGTGAGGAAACTAGTTAAATTAGAAGAGGTAAGTAAGCCTGATAAATATAGGTATTATAAACAGTGGTTAGGTAGCTAGTTAGTTGTAGGAACAAATAATACATGGTTGCCATCAGAATTTCCTCTATTAATTTCGTCAATTCTAATTTTTGTTTTGAAACAGAGAGCTGTCTTTTTATCCTATTTTAAATTTTTTGTCTTTTTTTGTGGAATCACGACTGATTTGTATATGCCTTTAAAACAAAATATTTTTTAATTGTATCTTTTAATGTTGTTTCTAAATTAGTATTGAGTGCCGAGGCTTTTCCGCTTTTTTTGCGGTTAAATCCTATGCCAGCAAACAGGATCTGTTCCCTTTTGCAGTAAAACAGGTGTTTTAGTGTGTATTTTTGGCGTCAATTTAAAAAACTGAGGCTTTTCTTAAAATGTCAATTCTATTTAATTATCTAATATTGTTCTACGTTTAACTTGCGTTTTTGTCGTCTAATGCATGTATGTCAGTCAACCTCAAGTTAAGAGTGTTGTAATCAATTTATGTGAAACATTTTAGTGCACTGGAGATAAATATAAAATTCAAATTTTCTGTTTGTATTTAAAACCTCCGACCAACACGATTTCATGATTTCAGGTCCAATTTATGCTCAATAACCACACGAGCGAGCACTTTCCATTTTTAGGTAACTCTCTATCTGTAAACGAAATGAGATGTCGCTCACTGTTCTATACATCATTAGGAAGGCTACTTATGGTAGATCTCGGAGAGGACGAAGATCGGTTTCATAGTTTTATGTTGCCTTTAATAGGTAAGAATTCATTTAAAAATTATATTACATTATATTTACATATAATGAATATTTCTTTCTAAAGTACTCAACCATATATGTTCGGGGTTCTGAGTGCAATTTTGAACATGGTTTCTTTAAATCCGGCCATAAGCTTTATCATCGATCCATCTCATGGGTGGTCGTCTTTCGCACGTTGTTTTCCAAGTAATGTTGTTGTTTTTCTCATTTAATTTGACCAACCCCTGTGCTCGCCGCCTTTCTGCTTTATGTTACTTTTTAGGGCAAGTTTCGAAGTATATATCAATAGGACAATTGACGCTTCGGCTACAACTGGAACTGATTCCGGCGGCCTGTCTATTTATTTATTTATTGCAAACTTAACAGATCTGAAGACCGAATTACAGACTAAGAAAGACTTAACCCAATATCTATGTTACATGCCTTTGTTTAGTTATTAATAATCTCTAAATAGAATGTTTAAATTAGTGACAAATATAAATAATACTCAAAACCTCAAACTATAACGCATTACTAAACACATTAACAGACACTATCATTAAAGATTTCCAGACATAGATAAATATTGAAAGTCTGTTATATCAGATCTGTCTCAAATTTCGTTACAAAGAGAGCCCATTTTATATATTAGTGACCAAGAAAACGTTCTTAGGTGTGGACACAAAGATAAACCTACTAGGGACTACAATTTTAAGTTCATCCGATAGAGGAGCACAGTTAATGCCACTATTAATAAAATTAGCTTGTGGAAGTACGCATATTTTTCTTCTATTGTTAAGTTTAGTGATATCAAAACATGGTTCCAACAAACATTGTTTCGATATTAACAAATGATCTGCGATTTCTTATAATAGTTGTCTGGTCTCGAAAACAATTTTATCAACATGAACATCAAAATACAACTTTGAATCATTAATCCCTAAACGTAGCCACTATTAACTAATTCATCTTCACCAATTCAATAGTTATAAACGAAAAAAATTTTCAAGTTTCAAGTTTCAACTCGCACGTAAAGTTTCAGGCCATCTGGAAAAATGTGGTGGTCAACCTGTATATCCTATATAGCGTTAATGAATATAAGGAACAACAATGGGCCTAAGTTTGAGTCTTGTAGCTCTGGATGTTTCTGTGAAGGAATAAGACCTGAAACCATTGTCCTGGACATACTGCGTTCGGTTTACCAAGTAGCTACTGAATGAGCAGAGTAGCGAAACTTTTTTTCGCCGTTCCCATTTAACCTAACTGTGTTAATATCAAATTGTGGCCGATTTTGATAAATGTGAACTCTGCATTTTGTTTCTAAGTTGGTTGGGTGGGACCTATGTGAAATATAAATATCTGCGAAGTCTGTGTGTAGTATGGTTTAGTGACTAGCAGCTTTTTTAACGCCCTGTTAAATCTAATATTGCACCTTATTATTCTTATTCTAAGGGGTAGGTGATTAAAGATCTTCTTACCCATAAAAATAAAAGATTTTCTGACTAGCTCTGAGTGTGGAATAGGCAACCGAAGGGTGTCAGCCGATCTAGTTCCATCAAAAGAACTACCCGGAACTATATCTAACCAATGCTTAGCAAAAACGATACTTGCCGTCCGCAAGATGTAAAGGAAGTAAAGTGTCAAAATTTTGTTTTTCACAAAAAGTGGACGGCAAGACTCGCGGTGCCCCACTCCACAGAGGGTACGAACCGCTCTCTTCTGCAAAATAAAGACCGAGTTAAAAAGATACCAAGCACATGATCCCCAAAAGCAAATGCCATAGACAAGGTGGGACTCAACAAGGGCATGGTAGACACTCTTTGCTATTTGAAAATCCAAGCTCCTCGTGATAACTCTAAGCGCATAACAACCAGTGGACACCGTAGTACGGACCTCATTTATGTGTTCTTGGAATTTAAGGTCACCATCAATTGTCAATCCCAAAAATTTATTTGAACTCTGTGCCACGACAAGTTCATGGTTTATAGAAATGCCATCCATTAAACATCTAAAGCTCAAAATACTTGTTTTCAGCGCATTAAAGCAGAGGCGGTTTGCGTCGCACCAATCCTTAAGCCTGGCCAGATCATCGTCCAAGGCCAATCTCAGCTGTTCCACATCCCTTTCACGCCATGTAATGGTGGTGTCATCGGCAAACATAGTTACCTCGCCCTTTATCGACAATAGAGGCAGGTCATTAACATATATAAGAGTAATGGCCCCAGGACAGAACCCTGGGGAACCCCAGACGAAAATCAGTAGGGCACCCGAGCAAGGCCCCCCCCCCCCCAAATATGACCATCTGAACACGACCCGACAAATAGGAACCAAGCCAGCACAAAGAAGGGCCCCTAAAGCGATACCTTTCCAGATTCCACAGCAGTGTTCCATGATCTACACAGTCAAATGCTTTGGATATATCACAGAACACTGCTGCAGCCGCCTCACCAGAATTTAGCCCGGTGTAAAGAACATGAAGAAAATCAAGAAGTACCCCTCGATTCCCGGAAGCCAAACTGCCTAGGACTCAAAAGGCAAAGTCTATTCAAAAATACAGTCATGCCCGCCCTCACCAGTCTTTCAACGATTTTTGGCAAGGTAGGCAGAAGCGCTATTGGACGAAAGTTGGACGGGCTGTTGTGGTCACCGCCCTTATGAAGAGGGACAATTACTGGCTGCTTAAGACAATCAGGAAACAAACCCGTTGAAAATGAGTCGCTTATTGACTCAGCTAGGGCGTCCAGAGCCTTGGTTGGAAGAGCAGAAAAAAATCCTCAAAGAGAGCTGGTCCCATCCTGAAGAAGTCCTATTCCTGATCCTTCCAATAATACTTTTGACCTCGAGTGTATTTGTAGGACCAAAAAAGAAAGTCTCAGCAACATTTATATACCTTATGAAGTGTTCGGGCTCATACACGGCTGAAATACTATTGGTCAGTTCAATAGCAGCACTGCAGTAAAAGGAATTAATACTGTCCACACTCAACTCGGAATCTGTTGGCACATCAGTCCTTTTCCCTCTGAGCTCATTCACAATACACCACGATTCTTTTGATTTATTACAAGAATTTTCAATTCGTCGACAATAGTACAATCGCTCGGAAAGGGCAATGGTTTTACGATATAGTCTCCTGTAAGTGATTAAAATATTCTAAGAGTTGATTATCCATTGAAAACTTTCGAACATAATGAAGGCACCGCATATTGCTTCCTGACACCCTCAAATCCTTTGTGTACCAAGGCTTTCTCTTTCTATGTTTTTTTATTAACCATAGGAAATGCCTGGTTAAAAATACTCAAAATCACAGAATGGAAGTGACCTAGCCTGCTTCCAGAGTCAGATACTCTCTCCCAATCATTGGTCTCATCACAAAGACGCGAAAAACTTTGCCACGCTCAACATTCTTAAGCTCCTGGGACTTGAATAGTGATATATAGGCCAAAACAGCCTCATGGTCGGACAATCCCGCATTGATACAGTCACAAGCAATATTCTCACTCCCCACATTGGTACAAACATAATCGATAATGGAGGAAGAGTGGCCAGAGAAACGTGTAGGTTGATCGACATGCATAATCAAACCAAAAGATTGCAAAAGATTGCACAAAGATATTGTGCTGGCATTAACTCGGTCCCCAAAGTCTGTGTTAAAATCGCCAGACACCACCAAAGCTCCACTTACCGAGACACCCTCCAATCCCACCAAAAAACGGTCAAAATTCCCAGAAGGCGACCTATAAATTCCCAGCACACAAAGGTTAATCTTTTTACAATATGCCGTGGAGAATTCAATGACTTTTTCCTCAATAAGGTAGTCAAATTTGTTAACTGGGACAAAAGTGTATCTGGGAGTAAAATTGTTATGCATTAATATAATAGTGCCTCCATGGCAGAACTCTGTACGTGAAAATCCTGAGACCACAGTGTAATCCAGTAAGCCCAGGGGCTCGTGCCGTCTCAACCAGTGCTCAACAAGAACCACAATCTCAGGAGACTCCAAAGATTCAAGAAACAGCTCAAGTTCACTTACTTTATTTCTGACAGAATGTATATTTAATAAAACTAAATTAACACCATCACCGGTTGTCCTTCGTCTAAAGAAGTATTACTGCTACATTCATTACCAACAAGAAGACAAGACCTATTTACATTTGCGTCACAGCAAGTGTTGTTTTCTATCATTTGATTTGGGACTGGAACAGTATTAGTTCCAGTACCAAAATTTTCCCTAGTAGTGTCAGTCTTGCATTTTATTGTAAAATCCCCTATGGGGCTTCTTAGTGGATTTCAAAGCAGCAAATTCTTGATTTAGTAAGTACAGCTTTAATACATTACACAGAGAACCTATATTAAGCCTAAAACCTTGAGCATTGTGTTGTTTGTAGTTTTCCACTATACGAATACTCACATTTTTATACCTAACATGAAATTGATTTACATAGTCATAAACTTTTGCACACAATTTGTTACAATGTATCTTCTTAATTGCCAAAATTAAATTTGTATACCTGGCAATAGACAAAAGACGTTTTAAATTTGCCAAGTTCCCTAACTTAGTACATTGGAAATCCAGTGAGAGTATAAGTGAGTCAGAGTATGTGAGATTTTTTGAGTACATAAATATATCACTTTTTAACCGTTCAAGTGTGGCGCCTGGTTGGGGCAGTCCCAAAATATTATACTCAGTACTTTTCAATTCATGCTGTAGAGCGCTAGCCCAATTTTTGCAGCTTTTATCCCCCCCTTTTATGAGCATGTTTTTTCGGATTTTCGTGATAATGGAAGCAGGAGTGGAATGGTTGGTTGTGAACAATGCTGTTTGCATTGGGAAATTTACACTGAGTACTCTGCTTTTCAACATTGCCGTTTAAAAGTCCCGGCTGATTGTCCTCCCATCTGTTCACTGAATCATCAATATGAACTGTAGGCAGCTCTTAGGTCGTGTCCCGCTAAACAGAACAGAAGTTTCAGCTTCCAACACTCTAATAGACTGCATCATCTCCCGGTTTAACTTTTCAAGTTCAACAAGACTGTATCATCATCATCATCTTCTCAAGGTCACCATCTGCCTGATATTTCTTACTCCAAAGCATTTCATTTTCTTGCATAAGGTCTGCTATTTCGGCTTTCATGCTTTCAATGTTCGTATATCACTTATTTCAGACAGGGCATCCGTTTGGGTGTCAACAGTAGTGACACTGGATATCGTAGTTTAAGTTGTTGATGAGGACGTCTCCATAAATGAGGTCTGTGACTCTCCATTGCATGTAGATGTGATTGTTTGGGTCTCAGCCTGTATCAAGTTAGCAGTATTATGCTTTTTTATTTTGTCCATCAATGATTTTTGTTAAATCATCAGTCCATACACTTCAATCTGCGAAACCAATCTTGCCTCCATTTTGGTCGATTCCGCTTCAAAAGATGTAGAACGTTTTTTAACCCTTTCAATATATGAGCTTTTAGAATCCAGCTCTTTAGACTTTTCTGCTACCAGCAGCTGTAACGTCGTTAAGTCATCCTCATCTGCACTGGATCCTTGATCCGCGCAACCTTCCGAACACCATATCCAATTTTGATAAATACCTTTATAATGCTTAGATCTCTTACAGCAGCTTGGGTGGAAGATATTATGGCAAACTATGCATATCCAGTTTGTGTTAGGTTTGCCTTTGCAACACAAACGATTCGGCCATTTATAATTATAATTAAAAGTGTTTACAAAACTTAGTACAATTCAAATACCAGACAAATACCCTGATGTCTCTGATCACCAACAACCGATAAAAACTGAATAATTCAAACACATTCCACCAATTCCCAATGGACTGTCTTGTGTCTTGCAACTTGAAAATGGTTCATCGTGAAGCAACAAATCAGTACAAACAACAGATTTTTACGGCACACAACACCCGAGAGATTTCCCTTTAAAATGATACTAGTTTCGCCAAATACTTTTAAGCCGTCAAAAAACGTATTCAATCATGAAGACGTTCTTGCTTAAAACAATTGTTGTTCTCTGGCCATACGAAGTTAGTGAGCAGAACTAAGAACTAATACAGCTATATTTGCAATGAATTGAATAGAGACCGGTAATAGTTACACCAACGGTGGAGTAGGGGAAAACCAATTGGTGGCAGCGGGGTGTGAGTTGCTTCGCTTGTGCCGGTCTTTATTTGTAGATGGATTTATTCTGGTGCCGGGAGGGTGAACTCTGCGCCCGGGTTTGAATATCGATCTCTCTTCGATTTATGGATTCTGTTTTCTGTCATCTTCTAACCCATTGCTAAAGTGTTCACAGAGATTATTTCCATACATGTATATATAGCTATGGTTATTTTAGTTATTAAGCATTGTAATTTGCTATTTATATGTCTTGGTAACTATGTCAAAAAGATTGTATCTTAGACATTAAAGTTAATTTTTAATGTAATAATTTTTAATGTATTTTTTTAATTTCTTTTCTAATGATTCTGTTTTGTATTGCAGCTGCATTTGAGAGCATAGGTCAATTATTAGCTGCGTCGGAGTCTCCTATGTTTTCAACAGATGAGGCTAAGAAAGCTCTTATAGGTTTGGCGAGAGATTTAAGGGGCCTGGCATTTTCCTTTAATACCAAAACATCGTATATGATGCTATTTGATTGGATGTATCCTTTTGATAAGTTAAATTGTAACGAATATATGCAATAAGCTTTATCACCCATAAGATTTGTTTGGCAATACAAGGAGGAACTTTTGCTGTGGTTCTCGGGACCCTAACTGGTTAAGGTAGTTTGAATAGGATTTAGTAGATGTGTCCACAATCCTGTTTGGGAATTTTCTCCCTAATATCATTTTTTTGTTATGGTGTGGAGGAAAACGAAACTGTGTTCCCCAATAAAGACAAACTGAGGTGTACTTTTTCAATAATGTAACTGATGCTCATTGTTTTATAAAAGTCTGGCCTGCTGTCTCAGCGATTAGTTACTTACTGTTAACTAGTGATTTGAAAATCTTGGAAAGTTAGAGTAAAAGACGCTTGGTATCAAAATGAAGACCAGAATGAGTTATTACTGGGTTTTTAAGCTTGAAAGACGGGAGAAAATTAAATTCAGTGCGGTGTATGGACAGTGTGTTCAAAATAAGTACATGCATGCAAAATGAAAATTGCGTCTCTTCAGTTAAAGCGGTCAACATATGATGTAAATGCTAAACAGTTGTGTACAACTTCTATGTCATCGCTGCAGCTCAAAATGATTAGCTCAACAAATATGGCGATCAAGGCTGAACTTTATTGGACTTGATTTTTCCTTATGTTCCAGTAATGACATAATATACAATTATTCCTTCAGTTTGTGAAATTATTCTTGCAGTTTTCTTTTTTATATGTATATCAAACAATCTCTCAACCGGCTATTTTGATAGGCCTTTATTAAAAAAAAATAATGTAAAGAGTGGCTTCAATTCGAGTCTATGTATGGGGATCTCGAAAACCGTAAGAGATACAATGCCAGTCAAATTAGGGCAAAATTTATCATTTAAGTGCCTAACAATATGTGGTTTAGAGTTTTAAAATTCCGAGTATTTCCCGAGATATTCGGAAAAAAAGAAATTTTGATAAATCGTTTTATTTTTTTCCGGGGCTTATATAAAAACGGATTTCAAATTGAATTGTACTTTTGCCTTGCTACTTTTTCCGCTCTATCCAATGGTGATATCCAGAATGGAATCCGACGTTTCGTCTTCAAGGGGTCATCATCAACTTTCTTCTATTATATACGAACTTTAATTTTTCTTATCGTTTTTCAGATGATATTTGCGTTATTACTATGAATATGTATTTTTATTTTTTTTATTGTCTTTTTTTTTATTTTACTTTTAATTGTTTTTTAAAATTATTTATTTTGCTTTGGCATATATTTGAATAGTTTAGGTTAATTAAATTTAATTAACTTAAACTATTCCATGTTACGCCAGAGCAAAATAAATAATAAAAAAAAATAATAATAAAAAAAAACAATTAAAAATACTCTAATATACCTATTAATAACACCAATATCAGCTGAGAAACGATAAAAAAATTAATGTTCGTATTTAAAAAAAGAAACTTGATGATTGCCCCTTGAAGACGAAACGTCGGATTCCAAACTGGATACCACCAGGGCTGAAAAAAATGACAATGTAAAAGTCCAATTCAATTTGAAATTCAATTTTAAATAAACCCAGGAAAAACATAAAACGATTTTTCAAAATTTCGTTTTTTCGGATATCCGAAAATACTCAATTTTAAAACTTTCTAAACGGCATGTTGTTACTCACCTAAATACGCAATTTTTCCCTTAATTTGACCGACACTGTATCTCTTAAGCTGGATTTATAAAGTCGAAGTTGGCGTTGGCGTCGGCGACGGCGCCAAGGATCATCGCTGG
>MU182234.1:434140-449216 GCA_016904865.1 Pissodes strobi
ATGCAAATTTAATGCTCGATACAATTTAAATTTAAAATTTGGCCCCCCCCTCCTGAATACGGGTCTGTTCCAGCTCAAAAATACTATAAAAATTTTACAATGTCTCCGGACCTAAAAACGTATGCAAATTTTCAGCATGATACGACAATTTAAATTCAAAATTCTTCTCCTAAATATATTATGGTCTTGTACCAGCATAAAAACACGATAATTTTGCATTTTTATCCAAACTAAATACGTACGCAAAATTTCTGCCCCATCGGTTTGGGATAACTGTTTTAAAATTATGTCTGTAAATTATGACAACTTGCCTTGGAAAATGCGAAATAATAAAATAATATTGAGTCGGTATAAGTGGGGACATTTGGCAACACTGCGTCGCGTTCCGGCCGGCGACACGAGGGTTACCGCATATTATATTCGTTTTACGGGGGCATTGATGTCTCCGTACAGATTCACATATTGCCATTTGAATAAGCCTTCTATTCGTAGTAGTATTTTCTTTGCTTTTGCTTGCTTTTCTAACAAGCACGCCTTTATGACAAAATTTTGGCTGGTTTGTGTATATATTTATCTATAGTTCATCTATGGAGGGATTCGAGTCCGGGAATCCTGATAGAAAGGGGAGATTGTACTTATTCTAGTTTATTTTAATGGTACAGTTATGTGAGTTTATTTATTAACGCAGCTATAAGCGTTCTCACTATGGAGATTGTTCATTTGGTTTGCAATCCATGAAATACCAATCAATCAAGTAAATGTGATAGTTTTTTGGCAGAACTTTTTAAATTTAAAGTAGATCATATTTTGACATTGTAATGATGTAACAGTGAAAAGGAAGGAAGAACGATATAATCTCATCACTTTACATTTAATCCAATGAAAACTTGACATTTTTGACTAATAATTGAATTGCCTGTTCTCGAAGAAAGTTTATTTGGACAATTTTGCTAAGTCAAGCCCTTGTAACCATAAATTAACACAAAACTATTGAGGATTGGCAGAGGGGAGAAGGGGATTTTTATCTTTTTTGTTCGGCAACCCCAACTAACTCAACAATAAAAAAAAAACCACTAAAGCTGTGAAAATTAAAAGCTTCAGGAAAAATCTCTGTCATCATCAGCTGACCATCCCACATCTTTCAGACGATTTTCAGAAAAATCTTCTCATATTCTCAAAGGCACATCAAAACCGGAGGAAACTTTTATTATACAGAACTGAAACAATAGCCGATTAAATCAAGTCTTGCGTGTTTTGTAAAAACAAGGGATTTGATCTTTTGGAGTTTAGGAATGCGTCATCTGGGAAAGACTTCCCAGCTTCCAGTTTTAACTCAATGCTTCAAAATGTGACAATATGCTGTGAGCATATTGTCTTGAATCTGAAATTAAATTGATTTCAATACAAAATAAATAATACTCTATCACTAGTAAAACTGTAATATGCTTCTCAGTAACTTCCAGTAAGAATAAGGGATTAAAATGACCTCAAGCTACTGTTTAGAATAGTCCACTCACTTTAATCGGTTAGGCCGTAAATTCATAAAAACATTACAGAAATTCGGAAATAACCCCCAGAAAAAATAATCAGAAATATATTAATATTTTGGGAAATGCACGTGTACATTTACAACACTTGAGAAATTAGTTTTCACGAGAGTTTATTAAGATAAATTACAACAAAATAAAATAATGTGTCGATATTGCTAAGTACAAATAAAGAAAATAGTTAAATATTCCTTGTGGTCTTTTCTAGCTCTGATAATGATATATTGTTTTCCAAGAGTTTGAGAAAGACTGCCTCAAGATTTAGACATACCTTTAATTACTGCATCACAATATCAGCCTGTGTGCAAGCATTATCGTGCAAAATTATAATGTTCGTCGAACGGATAAGCTATTCCAGTTATCAACTTTGCATTTATGTAGTTCATAACTTTAGGGTTCGCTGTAATGGGCTAACCACTTTAGTGATATATACCTCGTTTTATAAGTGGGCTCAAGAATCTGATAGTTATCTTTTGAGACAGTAAGTTGTTCGTACTCAGACATTTAAAACGTAATTATACGAACGCGATATTTCTCTAAACTAATTGAAAGTTGATGTGTGGAACATTTATATCGAAGTATTTTACTAAATCACTGACGCTAAAATACATTATCGATTAGATCTACCTAAAAAAATATTTACCTTTCAAAGTAATTTCGAAGCAGTCGACTTGCAAGGTTTTTCAAAATTGTATGCAAAAAATATTTAGATTTGCGAAGCTTTATTTTACAATAAAACTATAATTTAACTTTAGAGAAAACTTGAAAAAATAAATAATCAAATACACTAGAATTGATGTATTATGCTTCACATAATGTTGTGACATCTTATTAATGTGCCACATAGGGTCTGCTATTTTTGTTTTGTCTCTGACTGTACTGGTGTTAATTGCTAAATTCATATTTTGTTCACTCATATTTGGAGATTAATGTGCATCTGTAAAGATGTTATAAGAAGCCCATTTAGGAGCATACTGTGTCAAAAATGTTTGTTTGTTTTAGATACTATGGTATGTACGGGATGTTGTGCGACACTGGATCATATCGTTACTTATTTATTTAAGCAATTAACACAAAAAGGTAAGCTTATGGCGTCTTTGTTTGAATCTGTGAAGCCATTGATTTTTTTTTTGTAAATTTCTTGATTTGTTACCATGGCTTAATTTTCATTATCTCGTGTCTTGTGTGTGACGTTGATTAATTAATGGAAAACATTTTTATTATTGTTTTTCCAAAAAATATATATATTCTTAGTACAAGTTGGTAAATGAAAAACTAATTTTGGCAGTGCGAATTGTTAATCTAAATGTACAGGGTCAAAAATATACAAAATGACAAATATCTACAATATATGCACATTTCTGAAATGGCGGGAAAAATAATACTGAGCATTATTAAAATTCCATAAAACGACAATATTTTTGTTGTGCAGAGATATTTGTTTTCTCAGTCAGTAGCTGTTCAGCGCAAAATTCTAAGTCAAGAAAAGAAAAGGCAAGTTATTCACAAATAAAAAAATTATTATAAAAGGATGTTAAAAACAAGTTAAGAGAATAATAACAACAGACAGCAAGTCACGATCCCGAACTAGTCATCCCACCCGACTCTAAAACAAGCTTTAGTGTCTAAGACACAACTGAAAAAGCAAATGATACTTTACATTTTATTCCATTTTTATAATTGCCATATTGCTTTAAAAGATAAGATGAAACATAATGATATCGCTTCAATAAAAGCAGAACCTTATCTTAAAATGTTATAGCACTTTCGGCAATTTCTCATCTATCAATATTTGGCTGCTAATTAACATTGGATCTAGTATTAGTCATTTAAGAACATAATGTTGGATCAGGTCTTAAGAAGTCCGAGATTAAAAATATCATAAGATTCTGGTGGAGAAAAATGTAAAAAGATTGTCTCAAAAACAATGTTATAACACAGTTTTTAAAATATACAAAGTCGCAACAATAACCAATAAAAGTATAAAAAGAGAAACAAGCAATACTATGATTGAATTCTCTGCAAATTTTATACTATGATAACAGTTTAATAGAAGTTTTTTGAAATGAACTCGTCCACACTATAAAATGCTTGATATAGTAGACATTTTTGTTACTTTATTTCTAAAATATTGTAGTTTAATGTTCGATGCATGCTGATTGGTAGATAATAAATAGTTTCTTGTTCAAATGCATAATAGATTTTTTCTTAAGATGGAATTGATAAGCTGATTACATAGGAACTGCGAGTATTAAAAGTTGAGGTAGCATGAATGTTGATTGAATATTTTTTGTACATATAGCACACATTTTCCAAAATGTAAATATAAGTAGCTTCTTGTTCGAATATGTAACAGAAATTTTTTTTTAATTCCAAACATGGAATTGAAAAGATTATTACATAAAAACTGCAAATATTTACAGTATATGTAGCGTGAATATTGATTGAATATTTGTTGTGCGTAAAGCGCACATTTTCCAAAAGGACAAGGGAAAGTCGAAGTTTTTTGTGTTTTAAAATGGAGGTTCACGTGACTTACGAAGTTTGAGGTCACACAAGCATCTAATTGCTTTTTTTCTGCAAGATGGATTTCAGCCTGCAAAGTGAGCAGTGAACCCCAGAAGCTGATCCAATTGCTTAAGTGACTCACAGCCAGAGAAAAATACACTATATGTTATGTTTTCTTTATACTTAAAGTGGATAAGTGGTACTCTCTACTTGGTTCACTACGCTTAAGCTTGTTTTCCTGAATTTTAATGTCCGTAACAGTTGTCTCTTGTGATATGCATTTTTCAATTCCTTATTTGAATAGTAATGATTCCCCCAAAACCGAATTAATTTTAGTTATAATTAAGCTTAATCAAAAATTGAAGCATAATGGATTTAGTTATCAAATTTATAATGAGGTTCAGCATAAGCTGCATACGTGACGAATTGAGGGCTGCTGAACTCACCACATTACTCCCGCGTTGCTTTGAATTTGATCACAGTGGTGTTAAATTGTTTGTAGTTGTTTGTCCGTGCTTTCAATCGGAGTTGATGTGCCTATTCAGTTTTTTTTACATATATCGTAATCAGAAAGATCGCAGATTCAAATCAGGTATTTGAGAGCACCAATAGGGTTCTTCCCGATCTGTCGATTGATTTGTATACACGTTGTTTTGGTGTTTTCGTATAGCAAGATAGAAGGAATCCAATCACCATAATACATAAACTGTTTCTAGTGCAACATTTAGTAGACATTCTTAATATAGTAGTAGCATCATTTAATTTAGTTGGTAACAAGTGGCCTTATCGATAAGTCGATATCTGCCTAGATAATAATAATTGTTTGAAATTGATGCTGAGTCGCAAATCAATTGGGTCATGGCACGGACATGTAAATTGTTCGAGTCAATTATTATTATTTTTGGTTAAAAAGAAATAATTGCCTAATTTTCAGGCTATAATCAATATTTGAACTACAATTAATTCAATGTTTGAGATATCCCTTACAAATACGCAAATTATCAGAATTTACATAATTACAAATTGTTTCTAATTTTTCCATGTGCTGCATCATTACATCGGATTGTTTATCCAAGCCACCTTCGGACAAATGATCAATTATTGCTAAGATGTTCGTGGTTGAAAAACCAAAAAATATTAATTGGCTGGTTAAGTTTTTAGACTGATAATCTGTGTTGCACCCAGCTACTTGCACAACGCATTTTGAAAGTTGCTTTGATTAAAAATCTAAAAAAATCCGAGCCTAATCTCTCAACACAACATAAAACAAATTGCGTTTAGATTACGTGCTCGCGAAATAACGAACCATATAGCGTGCGCGCTAAATCTTGGCTCCGCCTCTACATGCGCAATATCATATCTTGTTTTCTTTGTATCATAGTTCGTAACTCATACTATTCTCTTTATTGTCAATCAACCGGTTCGAAAGTCTCCCGATGTTGGATCCTACGGTTATGAGATCGGTTCTGTGTGCTACCGCCTGGTTTCTCCAAAGCATTAGAATAAGTGCATATCCGCATACTCATTAAATGTGAATCTAACGTTGAACTAACTTTAATAATAGGAGTTGTTACTTTGCAATGGTGTTGGCTGGGAACTCGGGAATGTGCATGAGGAGCTCAGGCTCAGAGCACGTAAAATTTAAAAAATCAGGCAGCTTAGTCACCAAAGCTGGTTTGATGGGTACAGGTAATTTGGTCCCTAGGTAGTAAAGTATATACGAAGTCAGTGTAAACAGCAATAAATCAAAACTCGATTGACAGCCGGCATTTCCTTTGAATAATTACGCATAGGCGTGCGACAGAACGGTAGAAATGGAAAAATATTGAATTAATTATGTTTTTCATAATTATACACAGGTATAATACATAATATTTTAAACAACGTTTGCTTGATTGCTAGCATAATTGGGTTTTAAACGTACCTTTTTTTATGTCAGCATTACATAAAAGTTAATAAGATAAAGTAGGATTATATGATTTTGTTTCACTCACCTGAGAAATTCATAAAAAGTCACTATCTGAATCCGCAGAGCTGGAATCTGAATTTGATGTTATTATTATGGGGCCAATGGCCGGTAAAATACAATATTCGCCCTCCTTTTCTATAACATGACGGACACAGTTCATCCAAATGCCACTTGCGTTTACTTCATCAATTATTACTGTCCTTATATTTCCTAGTACGAAATCACTGTTAGTTGGCGATTGATTATATTTTCTAAGTTTTTCTTGATGTCAGCCCACATCATCTCATTCGGATTAAATACGCAGTAATAGGGGGGAAGCCGCAAAATAGTATGACCATGTGCTTCTCATAATTTGTCAATGACATATTCTTTTGTAAAGTTCTTTTTTTATAGCTTCCAATAACACTTTTTTTGTCGCCTTTTGAGGAATTTCCATATTTTTGCTTCATCAATTTGAGAATATCGTCCTTTTTTATTACTGCTATTGGGAACTTTGCTATGAAGGCGGGAATGATACGATGCATTGTCCATTACAATAACGGGATTTGAGGGAATATTCGGCAGCAATTGTTCGGTAAACCACTTTTAAAATAGACTGGCGGTCATGTCTTCATGATAATCAGTCGAAGAGTGCTTTATATTTTTGGCAGACAATAATAAAGTATTGGGTACAAAGCCCTTATCACTGCCTGCAGGCAGTAGAATCATTCGTTTGCCGCGAGAACAAGGCTCGTTTAATTTGCAATTACTGCTATCATCTACCCAACCATACTCAACTACGTCATGTGCATCAAACAGACATTGATGTCTCATCTAAATACACTATTTCCATTTTTGCTTGGCGATATTTTGCGTAAGTAAGCTTGCCGGTGAGCAACTATGCGATGCGATTCCATGATAACCATTCTTTTCTCCAATTTTTTATATTTAAAACCGCAATTGAGTACGATATTACGCAAAAGTGTCGAGAGATTTGTATTTATAATTCTCGTAATCTGAATCATTTCCAATGTCGGGACTTTGCTGTCTTTGTAAAATTGATATACTACTCGGCGTATAACTTCTTTGGAAGCATTATTAATTTTTTTAGCTTTTGGTCGGATCTTTTTCGCTTTAAAGAATGGTCAATGATATTTCCTACCTTAATCACTTTATAAACTGTAGAGCGTGGAAGTTTAGTAAGCTAACAAATTCTTTTTACTATTTCATTTTCTGAGGCGTCATGATTTTCACTTTTCAAACATGTATACATATTTAAATTAATTCTTTGTGTTTGCATATGTAAGTCTTTATTACGAAACTCTAAAAGCTCTGCAACGGTATTGGTTTTGGGATTTTCAGATTCCGATTCACCAGAAATGTCGAAAGGTCTCAGAACGCTATTTTGAGTAGGTAAATATTAATTTCCAAGAACAACAAAGTTATGTAATAAAAACAGAGATAAAATACATACAACCATCACAAAAATAACAACAAAGTACAAAGCAAATACTGACAAAACTAACAAAACAAACTTATCAAAACACGTAAACTGAACCAAACTGTCGTTAAAATCATACGATTTAAATGCTCTAACTAAAAACAATTCAGGAATTTCGCAGGGACCAATAAAATGCGCTAGTTTTTAAATACCGCCCACATTTGTGCGGACAGACTTCTCAAGTCAACGTAACTATCTACGAGGAGCCGAAAATAAGGATTTTGATTTTTAATTCATGCATTACAATGCAAATCTATAAGAAATTGATCGCGCTCCAATTTCCTAGCCGTTTACACTGATTTCGTATAGATTTTATATGCTTAGGGTAATACATTACTATTACATTTACATGTTTGTGTTAGTTTGTATTATTTTTGTTGGGTGCGAAGCGAGCGTAGGGCCACGCATTGATTTTTATTTTGAAATTATATTTTGTTTCATTTCAATTAAATAATATGTAAAGCTAAGGTATTGCATTTGCAAAAGGGTATATTTTACTTGGAGTTGGGGACTAAACTTCACAATTCTTGGGTCATAAAAATATGCATAAATTTACTTGTCGGTGAGCAAACCTTCTGTGCTCCTGTAAATGATCCAAAATATTTTGTTTGAATTTGATAGAGCACACTAGTTTACGTGATTTTATTTCAAAGCGGCTCATTTTATTAAACTCAACGAAGAGTATATTTTCGTATTCTAAATACCTAGAAACTAACAATAAAAAAAGAAATATTACATGCCTTAAAATTCTGATGTAAGCACCTTATCGAAAAAGTTACATGAACATAAAATATAATATATATTTTCACCGAACATCACGTTTCCTACCACGATAGAGAGAGTGTCTATATATTGCACGCATGCCAAGAGCAAAGTAAAAGTTCGTTACATATTTTGGTTACCATTAAATATTTAAATTTTTTGTATAAATGCCTTGAATAATAGTTAAATATTTTTTACCAGAATCAGTCAATAAACCGACAATTTAACCCTGGCAATAAAAATTGGATTGTGTTTTACTTGTATGTTTTCAGTTCCTGATTTAAACTGCTTTAAATACTTGGGTTTCGAATATTTTTATATTTTTGTAGCAGTAGATCAGATTTGACTTTATCAAAAGTAAGTTCGAAATGCATTTTTTTGAGACACTGGTGTGGTGTAGTTCGAGAATTACATTTTTGTGTCGTGATGCTCTTTGACGTTCCTTTATTCTACTCATGGAATCGAAGACTCTCGTTCACACGGTTGGATATTCGTCGACGACTCATTTGGTCCTTGATTCCTGCCTGCATTAGCTTTGGACCTAGAAAAAAAATTACTTTCACATATTAAAACAGTTTATGTTTTATTTATTAAACATTTTATTTATGTTTACAGTTTGTTAATAATTGATTTATTATATTTTTTCTTAATAATTTAAATGGTGATTACATCAGACATTTTATTTCTATTAAATGACTGAACTCTGCGATGAAAAGTAACTAGAAAAATGGTTTTAAATAAAAGTAAATATACAACAATTATGTGCTAATATTTCCGCAGTGTTCAGAAATTGTTAATGAGAAAGGGTTCCCAATGGTGACAAAAAATCCGTCTCCTCCTGATTTATTCATAAAAAAACTGGTAATCAATGTAGTTTTCTTGGCGCGGCGGCCGTTGCCTAGTGAGTAGTGACCACTGGGCCAGGAGACTTACTAATGGCGTACCTATACTAACTGGCTAGGCCTTATTTTTGCGTTAATACAATTACCTAACAGTGTCACGTTCTTTTGCGTGGTACGTTAATTTCCACATAATATTGCCAATTGGTAATCTGAGAATTCTGTATGATGCTTATTTTTGATAAAAGCTGTGTGCGACCAGCGAATATTAACTACGACAAGAAGGCCCACTTAATGGCCAGAAAGCGTTACAAAGGAATCGTCGTTGATTTTCTTCGTTGCCTGGTAACAATCAGCAGACTCCACCGCACACAGGTTGAATTTAAATAAAAGCTGGCCATAAACGATATTTTCGTTTGTGGTATATTTAATCAAATTTATAACGAAATTATTTATAGCACTCTAATACTCTAGTTGGCATTGGAAAAACACAATTGATATCTTCTGAATTGAAGAAAATGTTGCTCGAATTTGCCCCATCTTTTAATATTTAATTAAATTTTGGCGTTTTGGGTGATTTTAAAATTGGTTAAAGGTTTCGCACAATTTTACTGTATATTTCATTCCTATTTTGTAATACAATACAACTAAAAAATAGCGATATTATCTTATATCGAATATTGACTCGACTATAGAATTTAGGCTTGAAAATTAATCTGACAAAAGGATGAGCTGGTCTATGGCCGCCGCGTCAAAGGTCGCCTGCCAACATGATTGTTTTATTTGTATCATGGCCTGCCGATATTCTGCTAGTATTCGCGCGGGGAAGGAGACACACGGCACACCGTTGACATGCCGCCGCGGAGAGTGATCCTTCTTATCATATAGTTTTGCACAAATACATAATAAAAAGATAAAGACTGATGTACTATACTGCTAACGTGCTAACACTCCGTTGAGGTTATGTGTTGGTGTTATACCTAATTATGCAACAACTGTAGCCAGATTATCAGAAAATGACGCGTCGAAATGAGGATCTCTTATTGGCTAAATTTGTAACGTGCGCAGTTTTCCCTGTTGCTGTCTTGTTTGAGCATTTACGTTTCTCTGTTTTTTTTTTGCTTCATATGTTGTACTGAAAGTATTTTCAAACGTCATTTAAATTCAAGTTTAAATTACCCTTAACGCAACGCATTATCAAATTGGATTTTAAAAGCTATATCTGTTGTAAAGTCATCGGTACGGTTGGGCAAGAAATTGAATAATCGATTAATTTCTTAATATTTTAGCAAATAACTGAATAATCGATTAATCGAAATAATCAATTATCGATATTTTCTGAAATATTAATCGATAAGTCGATTAATCGGTAATTTCTTAAAAGTGAATCGAATAATCGATTATTGTCGCCCACCCCTAATCCCATAATATTGTAGTAAGTGAAACTGAAGGTGAAATTTCGGTAGAATCATTATTGCTGATGCAAGACTGATGTTATTATAAAAAGAGGTAATAAATACTTTGGCTGAATCAGCAGATAAAAATTTATAATTTAGCTTCAATTTGTAAATATGGCTTTCATATTACCTTCGGATATTCAGAATACAAGCAAGTGTTTTTGAGCAACAGCTGCACTGATGCTTCTATATTTTTTACTAGTTGCGTCCCTATTAGATCAATTTTTAAAAATAGCGATAACTCTGAAATACATGTATGGCAAAATTGCAGGCCCTCATCAACGCGTTTCTGTCATCCGCTTAACATTCATTTTGCTCGTGAAACTCCTGAATTAACCGTTGCAAAAACAAAATTTGGATCATCGATTAAAAATTTAAAACCCTTTTTTTACAACGAAGGAGCCCTTAATTTTCAAAATTCTTTTTTTAAAACGATTTAAGAACATACAAATGATTTTTATACATGATTTTTATCGTTAGTGATAATTGATACTCCTTATATATAAATACAGATGATGAGCAAAAAATTCAACAATTATTTGTCTAAAACACGGTATATTAAACGTGTAATACTTAATAACTTTTATGTCTTATTTCTGGTAAACCTTATTATGGCCAGCTTTCATAGAAATTCGACCAGTGTGCGCCGGGTCCAAAGGTCACATGCCAGTATCATGCTAGTTTTCGCGCGGGGAAGGAGACATACCGTTGACGTGCCGCCGTGGAGAGTGAATCTTCTTATCGTAGTTAATATTCGCTGGTGCGACCTTTTTTGTTTAAAAACATTGTCAAATAACATGAGTTAGTTCCGATTTTTGTAAATTCGTAAATCACTTTGTGCATAAGCATATACTTTGTGATAGTAAATTGTAGTTTTCACTCGTCTACAGCCTACCCTGGTAAAAAGACACCTTTACCTCAAGCCGGTGGCGACATGTTCCTAAAAGTACTAGAGATGCATCCTGAAATACTGCAGCAAATTTTAAGTACCGTCCTGAACGTGATTATGTTTGAAGACTGCAGGAACCAGTGGTCGATGTCCAGGCCGCTATTGGGTCTTATCTTGTTAAATGAAGATTATTTTTCACAGATGCGAGAGAGTATTATCAGGTTAGTTTTTTGTTTTAAGACTTAGTTAATAATTTATTAGTAATATTCTGGTCTAAATAAACAATTAAAGTAATAAATAGCTGCAATTTTGGGATACTTCACCCTGAAACGAACAATTCTAGATCTAAAGATTAGATTGATTTGCTCACGTTTTCATGGTAATACACAAACAAAATTCACCTATCATGGAGTTCAGAGTTGATCGTATAGGGTAGTAAAATAGAACATGTAGGATTTCCTGTATCCCAAAGTAAATAGAATTCTGATATGATATTTTGGCGAGGAGAAGTGCAAACTATACGTTTCTTGAAACATTATGTTTAAAGGCGATAACTTTTACATAGAGAATTGATATATGATATCAACTTGGCCCGTCAATAGTCGTGCAAAAAAAAAATGGTCCAAGGTGAGTGGGGATTGGGTTAGGTCAGGTTCACTGGTTCTTTGTTGTCCCTTTAATATATGTAGTTAAAATACAAAAACAGTTGTAAACTTTGTGAAGAAGGAAAAAGTTATACAAAAAAGCGACGTACCTACCTAAACTACACATCTAAAACTTTCGAAATAATCAAATAGGTATTAAATCATCGCACACAAAGGTTCGCAGCCAACTGATCTGAATGTAAGCAGATCGTTCATGAAGCAACAAGCGAACTTCAAGCAAAAACTGATTTTTTGTGGTCCAAGTGCAGACTATTTCTAAAGCAGTTCTCGCTCGAGACATCTAGATCAGACTTGTAGACAATTGAGGCATTGTCTACAATCACATGCTAATATATTTTGGAAAGGTATTAATTTGATGCCAGGAACGATCTCCTGCAGCAACATGTCTTTAAAGGAGAATAGGAAATATGCCTTCGATTATGCTAATTATGTTAACAGTTTCAGGGATATATTAATGAAGTAATGAGATTTTTCTTCTGCTGGGTAGTTAAAAGGGTTAACTGTGTATGTCATTCTTAATCCTGGTTTTACGTTTAAAAAATATAAAAGTTGAAAATATTGGTGCATAATTTCCGATCAAGAAAGAAAAATTTGCCTGGTAAAATGTTTCAGGGGAACTTGCAAGCATGGTAGAAAGTAAAAACACATTGGTCGTGTGAAAGTGACATGATGAGATATCGTCGATCGTCAAGATGTAAGTGCTCTATTTAGGGCTTCGTAAATTATTGTCCTCAAAGGTACCTCGAGTATTGTATAAAACAGATTATAAAATAATTAGAAGTTGAACTTGGTACTGCAAATAGTATTTCTTTTTATGTATTGATAATTATTACGGCTCTTTTTCTTAGCACGATATTTTACATTAGACTTTTCGGTGGAATTTTTAGTTTTATTTGTAATTATATTTGCATATATTTATACGTAATTGTCGACATATATGTAACAATATTCCAGCGTAGGTAGTTGTTTTATTAAAATATTGAGTGCTACATAAATTACGATTGTTACTTAGCAATCGTTTTGGTAACCATTTCCTTTTCATAGTGATAATCAGTGCGACGTGTTATAAAAATAGTCACATGGTCAGCAAGTGGCATAAATAGAATTCATTTTCTTTCACTTTTAGAATGTGAGTTAGAAAATAATATATAATTTTTTGCAGGAGTCAGCCTCCTGATAAACAGGCAGCAATGGCGCAGTGGTTTGAAAATTTAATGGACGGTATAGAAAGAAATCTACTAACAAAAAATAGAGATAGGTAAGACCAATTTATTTGTATAATCCGGGTTCCCAAAGTAAACTACATATTTACGCTCCAGATAGAATCATGCTTGTCGGTAACAAAACTGCTTAAATACAAATATGATGGCCTTGGAGTTTAATATTAGCAATTACTTCAGAGTGGATAGATCTCTGCTACTAATTTTTATAAATTAGTTTGGGTTGTGGGTATTTTCTTATTTGTTGTGACATGCACAAATCAAGTTGTTTATTATGTAAAACTTGTCGAAAATCGCCTTAGAATGTTTCTATCACCCATAGTTTTAAATCTTAGATGTACCTCGTAATGTTATTATCGATGTTTTACGGCGATATTTTATTAAGAATGTCCAGCAATAATTAGCAGGTAATATCTTATCCATGACAGAAATGTCTGGGTGGAACTGATCCCCTTGTCGTTACTTCCTGCCCCAAAATTTTCGAAGAAAAAATCTAGAGAAAGTTAATTTTGAGAGACATGTTACATTCCATTCCTTTATAAACGTTAAATAGGTCGGTCTCGCACAATATTTTTGAAGTTTGTCAGCTTTCACATTTCCAAGAAAATTTGTAACAACTGATTTAAATCCATTCAAGCTCGTAATTCAGTTTCATTTAGCACATTTTCAAGCATTTCATATTTCATTATTTCCCTTATTTGTGGATCCACAAATGGCATATTTTTAATTTTTACTTTTCTGCTTATTGGACATTTTTGTTTTCGATACAATATGCAAAGGTGGAAGTAAAACTTGTTTGATATAAACTAGTGGTTCATTGGTAACGTTTTTTATTCGCGGTCTTAGTGCCTGAGGTAGCGGCTACTCCTGTATATTATGACGATTACGCGCGGCTGTTCCATTCACAAAGCAACCATCGGTATACTTCAGGTGCATTTTAAGAAGAAGGGCTATAACTTTTAAATCTACATATGGCCTACCCATATTCATTCATATGATTCCTTCATATGAAGTGCATGAGTTGCAGGTAGAGATGGATATTTATTATCGTTGTGAACCAATACCGCCTTTAAACTAAAGTTTTTAAAATCATTTGGATCATGTTTCTCTCATAAGGCGTTAAAGAAATTGTTGACACCTGAGCAGTACATCAAATCCTCTTCTTGAAGAAAGCAATGTATGTGGTCTTTTTATCATTTTCGGTAAACAGTAATGTTTACGTCACTGTGGAGAGGATTCCATCCTTTTAATCTGGACGCTAAAAATTCTCAGAAGTTCATCACTATCACTTGATTGTACGTACTTAAAGCTGATGGTAAATTAAAATACCTAACAGTATGTTTGGACTGTGGTGCAATACGTTTAACATAACAAAAATTTTTGCCCTGTTTACGCATTCACAGTAACTTAAAAATATAAATTAACGTAGAACTCGGAATGTTTTACTGTTCAACATATAAAGACGTAACACATTCGGATGCCGTTAGTCTACTAATGAACGCAATATGATCTCGAAATATGCCGTTTACGTCTAATAAACAAGAATAAACAGGTCTTATTGCAATATAAAATTTTTTAATTAATATAAATTATAATTGTGCGTGTTACAGATGATAGAAAAAAATCTCTTTTCATATTTACTTTGACAGTATCAAAATACATTAGAAACACTTAAAATTTGTCATGTCACAAATCCTACTGAAATGTCAACTCGCAAGGGGAAAAATTTACGTTAAAATA
>MU182235.1:12962-30461 GCA_016904865.1 Pissodes strobi
ATATACAGGGTGCCTCTTAGAATCAAGTGGAACTCCTATACGTCTATAGGGTGTTCTAAATTTCTTGTACCAAACAGATTTATTGCCCACTAACCTTGTGTTGTATTTAATTCAGCCTTCTGCTGACATACGTTCTGTGGTGGCTGCTATCTACAATTTCCCTTGGATAGCGGTGAAGGCTTTGGTGGGCCCACCTTCGTTTCCCCCGGACTGACAGTGAGATCAGTTTACCGGTTGAACGTTTTTTAAGAACTCTTTGAAATAGCGAGTAGTCGACTCGATAACGACTTGGCATCCCGTGAAAAAACAGACAAAAATATTGTAATTGTAATATAAAAAATGACTTTCCGAACCCCTCAGTCGACGGCAACGGCGCACCAAAAGCCCCCGAGTGTGGATGAGCTCTTGGTGCTAGAATTGAATAGAGACAGATCAAAGGACCAGCTAGTGTTAACCCAGAGTCCCCCACTGACTTCTAGCGAGTATATTGAGGACCCTGAGGAATTTATATTAGACCCGGAAGCGGTCTTTGGGTATTACAGGGAATCGGTTCCCAAAGTCACAATTAATAAACATTCAGGAGAAGCTCAAATCGAGGCGGGGCTCCACATAGGGCAGCTAGAGCGTCATTTGGCCGAGCCGAGTGCACGCGGCCCCCTACTGGATCACCGCGAGCCGCACGTGGCACACAGTACGCCTTGGCCGCTCACTGGAGCGGTTCCGAAGGCCAATGCGCTGCCACGGGCGATGCACGTGCGCGCTGACGTCAATATCAACACACCGAATCTTGTTTTCTGAAATTTCTAAAATATGTACATTTCTCTTTCAGATGGATAACAAATTTAAAAATCTACCAAGGTCAAAGCGTATGGTGGAAATGGCGAAACCAGCGTGTAATAAATCTGCAGATATGGCGGAACTGACAAAAATTTGTGTTTTGGATCAGAAAGTTATTGTGCAAGGGATACTCAGTGATAAAACCTGTCATTTGGATAGTGCAAAAAATATCAAGAAAGTACTGACAAATCGAGTCGAAAATCAAAAAGTGATAGTTGAAAGAGTTTTCAGTTATGATGAGTATTCTCAACCAAGCTGTAGTAATATAGATAACGTATATCAAGCAGCAAAAATCCCTTGTCCAAACCAAACATCTAGTAAATCTAAAGATGAATATCAAACAACTGATTTTGTATCCAAGGAAAGTTACTTATCTGATAATGAAGTGAAAGAAGGTGAATTGATAGATATGGAAGAAAATTATAGTGACATTGAAAATGTGGATGATGACCGAGACGCCGATTACGTGCCCGAAGGTGAAGAATCTAATAAAAACGGGCCATTTAGTGACAGTGACGATTCTGATAATGACCACTCATCAAGAAAGTATTATCCAAAAGATGTAAGCCATCAAGTTCTGACATGGAGAATAATAATAGTATGCAGCGAACAGAAAAAGAAAAAGAACAAACAGAGAATTGATGAAGAAAAAGAAATCAAAAGGGAAGGAATATATTACCAGAAGAGTAGTTGTGAAAGCAGCCCAAGAATTTAAGCATGTCGCTACTTATTGCAAATTTTATAAATGTGTGGAGAGACTGTCACCAGAAGTACAAAAGAGTATTTTCCAGAACTTTTATAGAAATATCATTGACAAAGATCAGTTTATAGCTGACAGAATAAGATTGTCGGAAAAAAGTCAAAGAAAAAGTCAAGATACTAAAACCGGAAAAAGAAAGAATAGAAATACCACGGTATCATACTTTGTTACCTTATCTGGTACAGAAATTAGGATTTGCAAAACTATGTTCCAAAAAGTTCACGGCATTACAAGAGGCAAAATTGATTGTATAGTTCAAGAGAAACAGAAGTCAGCTACAGGAATTGTTAAAGAAAACTTAGGGGAGTCACGCAAGCCAGTAAATACTAGGGATGATGAAAGAGAGGCAGCAATCGAACATATTAACAGTTTTCCAAAATATCATAGTCATTACGCCAGAAGCCATACAACAAAGCTATACTTAGCACCTACCCTTAAGGTCGTTAAAATGTATGACATGTACGTCGCTAAAAGGAAGGCCGAAAGAGAGCAGAAACCGTTATGCTATAGTATGTACGCTAAACTATTTAGGGAAACAGGTTATAAAATTAAAAACCCAAGCATAGACACCTGCAAAACATGTGACAGGCTCACAAATGAAATTAAATGTGCATCTACTAATGAAGAACGGAACGAGAAAGCTCTTGAGAAAGATAAACACTTGGAATTGGCAGACAAAGCTTACAACCAAAAGAAAGTCGACAAAGAAAAAGCTAGTCAATCTCAAAATGAGCGTGTACTGGTTTTCGACTTGCAGCAAAATCTTCCTACTCCTTCGTTAACAACCGGCGAAGTGTACTACAAAAGACTGTTGTGGATTTACAACTTTACAATAAGAGATTGTAATGCAGCAAATACAACATGTTTTGTGTGGCATGAAGCTATAGCAAATCGTGGGGCTGACCAAATTGCTTCCTGCATTGGAAAATGTTTAAATAATCGGCCATCAACTGTAAGCAAAGTAGTTTTTTATTCGGATTCCTGCCCAGGTCAAAATAAAAATAATATTATGGCTGCAGCGATGTCATGATTTTTTACATTCATGTGAAAATTTCCAAGTCATAGAACACAAGTTTTTAGAAGTTGGCCACTCAAGACTGGAATGTGATGCGGACCATGCGAGAATCGAGCGAGCAAAAAATCATTAGCAGATGTTGAGATCAAAATCCCGCATGATTGATATCAGTTTGTCAGAACTGTCCGAGGGGAAAAAATTTAAAGAAATTGAGATGCAAAAAGAAGACTTTTTGGGATATTCTTCTCTCCTGAGATCCGTGTTTGTAAAACGTGATGCCACGGAATCGGGCCAAAATATTCGTTGGCATGATATCAAAGTTTTACGGTTCTCAAAAGACCTGGGACTCGGCATCATTGAAGTTAAATATTCTCATAACGAAGATGAGCAATTCACCCGTTTCAACATGAAAAGAAGAGGAAAACATGAACCAGAGTTAAAGCCTATTTACAGTGGCCCCAAACCTATAAATCCTAAGAAAAAAGAGAACTTGCTGTCGCTCTTAAAATATATATACACGGCTTATCATACTTTCTACGAAAATCTGATTGTTAGTGAAAGCACCACAGAAGATATTATAAGAATAGTTTTAATAATTTCTTGTTTATTCAATTTTTTTCAAAATAAAGAAGACAATATGCATATTTTTCTATAGTTGATATTTAAAAACTCCATCCCATCACATATGTCATTCAAATTTCACTTTCCACTATTTTTTTTCAACAAATAGTTTTTGTTTCCGAAAATTCATGTAATATAACACAAAAATTACATATAAATATAACCAAAGATATTACAACAAAAAAGTGATCGAAAAAGAAATAATTTTCCAAAAACACATAATTTTCAAATGGCTCCCCTGTAAAATGCGAAAAAGTGAGTTAACATGTTTTGCCAAATAGCCACAGAATTCTTCGCGAAAATCTAGATATATTGGTTCAAAAAGGCCGATAACCTGAGTAGCCCCTTTTCTAAAAAATCTATTATTTTTTGTTAAATAATAAATAAACGTTTGCTTAATCGCTACTTCATAGAAAACTGATTTTGCTAAAAGAGCTCAGTGGCAGCTTTGGCAATTTCTTTGCAATATTTCTTTTTAGTTAGATCTCTAATCATCATGATGCGTTATTATGAAGATCCTTTTAAATCATACCGGATCACTTTAGAGGCCTGCACGGAGGGTCGGGCCTAAGAGGTATGGCGGACTGCTCCGGGGATGAGACAGGCGAGGTTCACCAGGGCGTTGATGAGCCTTCTTAGAAAGGAGTGCAGGGCGCTGCGCTGGTAGGATTCCAGAGAGAGCACTGTAGGCATAGACGGTACCTGGCTTTGCTGAGAATTACAGAGAAGGGGGCGTGTAGATGATGCATGGAGAACGATAAGTCCCCATATCAACTACTTACGGAATGCCCCGCCTTTGCGTGGGCAAGATTGGAAATCTTTAGTTCGACGCCGATCGAGCTAGATTCAGTCCGTCGTGTTAGTCTGAAGGAGATGCGGGATCTCTTAAGGAAGATCTGGGTTCTGGAGGTTCTCTAATGCGCGCTGGGAGCACAACGGGCCCAATTGATGGTCTAAGCGCAAGGCCCGCTAGTTACTGATCTGATACCAGGCAGTTGCATGGGAATTTATCTATTAATGGTCAAAACAAGTGATGTAAAAAGCTTGCAGGAGCTACAATCCTAAATTGGAAATCCGTATTCTTCACCTAGAAGTGCTGCTTTTGGCACCGCTATAGGTAGTAGAATTGATGCCACAGGGCCAGTGAAATGAAAACTTTCAATAATATTGTTTTTCCCGACGAAGCTAGCGGCTGGATCAAAATCCACATTAGATGTGAGAAATGCACACCTAGTAGTCGTAAAGACTTGCACCTCTATGCTTAAAAGAATCCATTTTTGTTGAAATAAATTTAATTTCATATGCTGCATAAGTGTTATGATTATTGAATTTTAAAGTACAAATCGTAACAATGTATCGTTTCAGTACTTCACCACATTATAGACGACATGTGAGGGAGTATCTTAGTACCACTTCTTCAATTAAGTCAACTGGGAGGTGGCACTCCATTGCGTGGCCAGCGAGTTTCCCGGACTTATTGACATATGAGTATTTCTTGTGACTACTTGAAAAGCCAGGTCGGTCACGAAATGTTCTAAAACGTAATTCATGAATTTTATTTAAATCTTTCCTAATGACAAGTAGATGAAGGAAACCATTTCGAGAATATAATAAACTAATTATATGCGGGTTTTAGGTGCGTGTATCTTGTTAAAAACTATCAATTATATTATAATTATATTATATATTATATTATAAAAATTATAACACGTCATTCTTGTCGATTTCCTGACAAACATATTTTCCCACGGACTTTATACCTATCCAGAAATACATAATAAAAATAGGGGATCCTCCTTAATTTGGTTTTTGGATGCGATGTGGGCGGTATAAACATTTAATTCTTAAATCATTTACCACCATAAAGATAATTAACGTTATAATTAACCACTTTAATTAATGTTTAAGTTTCATTCATAGGGTGTGAATTGAAACACATATTTTAGGTATCACGCACTTAAATAAAGCAGGATTTACATTGCATTAAATATAAGCAATATAGACTATGATTTCTAACTACTTTCAGGTATTCATCCTTTCATACATAAAACTAAATACTGTATATCAGATTAACTATTAATAAATATCTAACATCTAACAAAACTTCTTGAATACATGAATCTAAAAAGAACTCATTACTTTAGTAAATTTAACTGAGCTTTCTTGTATCTAACCTAACTGCTTGTAATTTTACAGCAAATACCTTCTTCTAGGATTCTCTTAACTTAACTCCACCAGAGATATAAGACCTCGAACATTTAATTCGATCCTTGAGTACAGGAATAGATTTGCCTAACTACGAATTTCCAACCACCATTTTACCTTCTTCTATTCTATCTTCAACAGGAGAGATGCTACGAGTTGTATTGCTCGAGAAAATGCATTAAAATACCCAGTGTCCTTAACTAGGTGCTCAAAAAAGGGAACACAGAGTAAAACAAGTATTTTCTAAATATCTGTGCAAACAAATGAGAAAAACTAGTAAATATCTTGGCGTCAAACAAGGCTACGACTCGGCAGATGGTCTTGGCGCCAAATTCAAGCAGAGCGATGACTGGATCGATGCTTCACGGATGAGTGTCTGTTAGGCACTTATTACGTTTTTCTTCCACTAAAACTTAAATTTTGAGAAAACTGACTGTCATGGCGTCAAACAGGGCAGCAACAGAGGTTGATGTTTTTGGGGCCAAACTCAAGTAAACCGATGACAGGAATGGCTTCATGGGTGAGTGTTTGTCAAGTACTAAAATCTAATTTTTCCTACCTGCGCGAACATGGAGAACAGAGCGGGAAATTGCGCGGATGCGGATGCATTTGAGAGGGTAGAAACATGTTCTTTTTTATTTGGCATATTGTTATTTAGACAACATTGACGGAGACAAAGATATATTAAATTGAGAACGATCAATAACGATTTCCTTGACAGAGGGGCAACTTGCTTTCCAGCGATTGTTGTATATAATAGAATCTATTCTACCGATAATCCAGGTTCAGACTAAGGAGTAACTGAAATACAAATGCCTTAAATGAACAAACTGCTATTTACCTGTGGTGAAATAAATATATTCGGAGTTTAATTATTTCTCATTCATACTACGAACATACAGGATGTATGATGTATGACTATACGGTGAAAAACGATATGTTGGGGTGTTTCCCCGACACCATATATGAAAAATACAAAATCTTGCCACATTGACATTATCATCGTTAGATGCGCCTTATCCTCTTACCCTGCGTACGGAATTTTATCTAAACTATTCAAATGGTTTCACATATATACAGGGCTTTTGACATTCGAGTCTGGAGAACCAAAAACAACCCAAACAACTCGTAATTTTTGGAATATATGTCAAATTATAAGCCTAATTTACGTACCAAACCCTATTAGTAAGTAGTTAGGTAAGGAGATAGAGACAAAGGCAAATAGGAGGTTTTGGACAGTTTAGATCCATGAAGAGTGAAAATGGTCGACAATTTTGGTACTATCTTTGGCACCTTCTAAGCGGCGATAGTTGTAGAAAGATAAGGTAACCCTTTACTTTTTTTACCCATACAAACTGTCAAAAAGCTCATTTTAAATTTGTTTTAATATCCGAGGCTAATAAGTTTACGAATAGCGCATAATGCATCAGTTAGGCTTAGAATTTAAAGTGGCACCCACAAATGGAGACATTTTTGGGGCGTTTAATTTTAAATAAAATACGGGCAGATTTGACCACACTGGGATCATAAAAATAATTTTAAATGAATGACTTTCATCAGGTAGGAGCAGCTATAGTGAATTTAGCACGAGAAAGAGATTTGAATTCCAATTGTCTCAAATTTAGAGTTCTTGTATAAATTATTCTGTTTGGTACTCTCTTTTTACTCTAAAATCAATTTGGTAAATAATTAGTACATAATTTCCATTCACCAAGCGGCTGCAATTCCAACAAACATGAAGCAGATTTTATATTTTTTGACCCAGATTGGTCAGGTTCTTACCCGCGTTAATTTTAACATCCTTCAAGGATTTTATCAGAATTCAATCAACGGCCTTAATTTGTAATTTGGTAAACAGTAAACTTACGTGATTGCTTCTTTAGTTTATAGTTCAAGAGCATTAAAGTACATCCGAGAAAATATTATTTAATTGTTTGTACTGGTAGAGTAAGGTAATGCTTAGTAAATAAAATCATACATCAATTGACGCAAAATATTAATAATTGAAACGATTTTTTTAATAGATAACTGATGGAATATTTCAATGCTATGTGTCTGGTCGAAATATACGTTAAGAATAAATCCGGGAACCACCAAAGATTTAGGCACAAAATGTGACTAAATCCACATTATACGATTACAAGAAGATTGAGTTATATTGAAATTTATTTGAAATAATAGTAGTTTGAAGATTAATACGAACCTCCGTTCGTTTCTCAGCCTCTTCGAAGAATTTCTTTAGTTCAAATAAACTTCAACTTACAAAAGTGAATTATGCTTAGAAAAAGCTAACTTATGCGAAAGATTTCTGAAACGGAACACTCGATATATTTTACATATTTTTCAATTTAAAGTTCTCGCATTCGTGACGTGTACAAAAGTAATGGGTTGAAACTTTATCGTAAATTATTCGTAACCAACATCAATTCTATATATTTTCATATTCTATCCGATAGAATGTAATTAAAATTTTTGTTTTAGCCTTATTTCTTATTTAAAATGATTGACGCGTGGTGCCGGTTGTTGGAAAGTATACTTGATAAAAAAAATAATGAGATAAAAATATCAAATAAATATACAATAGTATTTAAGAATTTTAAAGTACTATCATGCGAGAAAATACGTTTCAAAAAAATTAGATTTAATAGCAACATTGCAACTGATACACAAAATTTTAATGAACATTTTTTTCCAAAAAAAATATGAAAAAGAAATACGCTGATTTTTTTGAAAAATAAAACTTTTCCAAAAACCCCTACTGAAATGCTGTTTTGGTATATAATTTGTTAAGGTTCAGGGTTTTTTATATTATAAGTCAATCTTTTTGGATGCCAAAGCAATAAATCATCTAAAATTATGAAAACCTGACACGATAGTACGAGTCTAGGTATCACACACTATATTTTTCAAAACAATGTAAAATAAGGTTATTCTTAGTGGTAGTATTAGCTTCTACTAACATTTAGGGAATATACAATAGAATTATTGCATTTTTTGCCTAGTAAAGCTCGAGAATGACCGAGCAGTGGCGTATTGATTAAAATAGCGAAATCGAGGCATAAGACGAAAGAACGGCGCCCATCAATATCAGATGATTACAGGCCTGGAAAGGAGGTTCAGAGTAATAATAATAAAAATATCTTACTTTAGCAACAAAAGAACATTTTTAAAATATGTATTAAGTTATTGCCTAAATCTAAATAATAAATATGCATAATATACAAACAAAATAATATGATTAATTCAAACTAAAATTTGACCATATCATCATCTGTACCTGATGGTATAACAAGTGGTTTTACAATTTGATCCATTAATGATCTAGTGTTCACATTTTATCTTCTTTTCTAATTACGTCTGGAACACATTTTTGCCAATTTTCTAACATTGAATATGGCTTTTACAAATAGAATTTTGAGGTCTGTTAATTTGTATCTTGAATCGGCAGGCCTCATAAGCGCTCGCCAGTATGGCTTCCGCAAGTACAGATCAATGGGAGATTTAGTGCTGGCAAAAACCGTGAAAAGTTGAAACCGGTTATCCGGTTTTCTTAAAAACCGGTTTCGGATAAAACCGGGTAATCGAATAATAGTGAAAACCGGGTATCCGGATAACCGGTTAGTCGGATATCCGGTTAATCGGATAATCGGTTAATACACAGTCATTATAGGCTAATCATAATTTATAATTTGTTCTTAAGCATATTTCCATTAGTTCAGTTTCCCTGCCGATTAGGACACAATCATTAAATTCTAGTGATTTATTCCAGTTTTTAGTCGTTATTGAAATAAACACCAAGTTAATAATTAAATTAAAAATATTGTGTATTACAAGTTACAACCGATATAAATTCTGAGCAGATAAAATATTACAATGTTTTAAAACTTAAATAAATTAAAAGGTATTCTATTAAAGGTAGATATTATTTTTCGGATAGTCGGGTAACCGCTTTCGGTTTTTTGAAAAACCGCGGATAATCCGAAACCGGTTAACCGACTACCCGAAAAACCGTCTTCGGTTGCCAGCACTAGGAGATATCCTGACTTACGGGACCTACCTGTGAACCAAAGCCATCGAAAGTTACGCCGAATCTCGTGGAGTGACTATTGGCATATCTAAACCATCTGATAGGGTGTGCCCTGACGGATTGTTAAGCAAACTGACAGCATACGTATTCTCATCAGAACTGCTTCTATGGCTTTCCAATTTTTTAAGGGATCGAAGAATCCGAGTTGGTAATGATGAACATCTCTCAGAGAAATTTAAAATTAATGCCGTGGTTCCTCAAGGGTGTAGATTATATCCCACACTGCTCCTGCTCTATATCAATGATCTCTTAGACGGGACAAAAAATTCTATTTACAGCTTTGCAGGCGGCAGCACTATTATATCCTCAGTTATATCGCGGACTCCAAAGAGCCCAGCGCGAGCGAGAAAATCAGATTGCTGCCATCAATGAGGATATGAACGCCATTGTGGAATGGGCTGAGAAAACCAATGTCCAGTCTAACGCAGGAAAGACTCAAGCAGCTGTCTTCTCAAAAAAAGAAACACCGCAAGGCCTGAATTATCTATGACAGGACAAATACTGACTCTGGCTTCATACATAAGCTTGATGGGCATCGACGTAGAGAACAAAATGCCTTGGCGTAATCGCGTCACCAAAAACGCCAAGACAGGAGCACAAAAGCTAAGAGCACTCTATAGAGCAATAAGCTGCATACACCTCATTAGCTTTTATTGCTTTATAAGCTCCAGATAAGGCAATCTCTAGAATACTTTTCCCATGTATGAAGCTCGGCACCCAAACACTTGCCTAAGATATCGGACTCCATACAGAGGAGAGCAGCCCGTCTGGTGGATGACCCAGAGTTGACTAAAGACCTTGAGAGCCTTGAACATCGAAGAAAAGTGACGGACCTATCTCTTTACTATCGGAAGGTATTCGAAGGAGCTGAACTTCTGATTTTGCTCAGAGTTGTGTTAAACAGAAACACCTGTCAGACACAAACTGCTCATCAATATCCGATTCACGTGCGAACACCTAGGACGTCGCTGCTACGGGCCCTTCTTTATATGGAGGACTGCCTCGCTCTGGAATGGACTTCCGAGTAACGTCTTTCCCGAAAACTACAATCTACAGTGGTTTATGTCTAACGTCCACCATGCTCTCCGCAAACGCACCGCTCGTTGAGTGGTATAGGATTTTCCTTTTATGTGTGTGCCGAACATAAGAAAGAAGGGCACTTTGTTTCTAGCCACTTCGCGTTTTAGTTGGGCCTAAATAAGCTCAATAGGATATAGCCAACAGTGGAATGGTGGCAAGCGAAGAACAGATATGTCCCGAGTTTTGACAATTTCGTCAATGACGTACTTATTGCAGTTATCTTTCTTTATTAAAATTTCCGGTTCGACTAACTGTATTAACTCGCGTTTAACATTGTTATCATAGAATATAATATATTTCGCTGAGTTAACCAAGACTGTATTTCATATCGTCCCATCGTGGAAATGTTAACTTGCATTATCCATGACAATTATTGGGCCTGAGTGTATCAAATCATCTGCGTAAACTATTCTTCAAAAACATCAGAATTCATATCCTCGTTATAATCTCCTATTTTTTCGATTCGAATAAAAGGAGACGATTAACGAAATAGTGGCATTTTCTTCCGGATGGTGGTCGGAGACCAGTTGACCAACCTTCCATAAAAGCTTGTCTTGGACCTAAACGTTTTTGTCCTGCCAAAACTTATTTGCGGCATACCCTTCATTTATCCAACTTTAGTCAAATTAATAAATGCGTTTTCTTTGAGAATGCTCATTACCTACGATTGATCCTGCCCATCGTTGGTATTTGTGGATGACTATAAACAACATATAAAATTAAGTCCAAGGTTGTGATTTTTTCGATTAAAAACCCTTGAATTAATCTTCGCAGATTTTTTTTTCACCTTCAGTCAGCTCCAGTTTTTGGCTATGGCGCAGTAACTCGTACTGCCTTTTCTTCCTTCAAAATTCGATGGATGGTTGTTTTTCCAACTCCGGTCATTAGGCAACACATTTGAATACCATCATTAAGGTTTTCACTACTTTTGATATTTATCGGCACGGATGGTAGTTCCATTTAAGTGTAAAGCCGTTATTTTTTTACGCTTTTCGTACGACATCATTATTATTCTGAACTGATGCACCACATACGTGAGAAAATAAACTGGGAGTGTATCTATGATACGCTTTATAATTGAAACTACAGGTGGTTTATTAACCACTGGGTGGCCCTTATCTCTTTTATTACTTCGCCTTCCAAACTAATAGAAAATAATACATTTTCATGGCGCAAAATTGGTTGTTCTCTCTAATAAATCAATAAATAAAACCACATGTTTATTTAGGAATTCAGCTACTAAGAGAATATTTAAATCTAGGAAAATTATAAGTGCAAATAAAAGCCAGCTTTTTTTTTATAAAATTATAGAAAAAGTCCCCGTTCCCGAAAAATGTTCGTCGTACATTTGCTAGTGTCGAGCAAGTATTAAAAACGCATTTTCTAGTTTGATATGAACTAATTTTGGACGTCTTTTTTATTTTAAATTTACGGCTCAAAAGGAACTCAATCGGCACAAGATCGGGGGATCTTGGCGGCCAACGACTTCTACTACCACATCCTATCCAACGATCAAGAAGTATTTCATCCAGCAGTTCCAGCAGGATATTGATAGCGCTAACAAAATGAGCAAGAAAAATTGTGCTAGACGGTGAAGCAAATATGGCTCACAAATTTTCATCACCACTAACTTATCGCCACGTTATTTCACAAAATTTATTGTGACTCGCCTTATTAGGCTTAGTTTAGGAAAAATTTGTAAATATCTAACACGGTCATCAAGTCTACTACCATTTTGGCATGGATCAACTTAAAGAGCAATATTCTTCATCTGCTGCTTACTTCTAGCTTCTTGAACCCACAGCCGAATTTCAAATCGTGTTTCTTCTTCAAGCTTTATTTTCGACAATATAACCTGATAACGGATACATTTTTAATAATTTTTTTTTAGCGCAAAGTTGCGTCTCTTTCTCTCATCGAAGAATAATAATTTCAAAGGTGTTATTGCCCCTAAAACTGAGAAATTGAATAGTTCTGATAAATACAATCGTAAATGATTATGGTATTTGAAAATATCGTGGGTTTGGCCATAATTTTGACGAATTATGATATTCCTTGGATAATTAAGGATAAATGTCCATTGAAACGTATGGGGTTGATTTTGTTAGGGTTAGTATCCATTGGTGATGATTAACTCTAGTGATTATTATTGCTGACTGTAGCAAGAAGGCCAGAAGTATTTACTTCCAGCAAAATTTATTCCTAATAATGCGATACAGCAATTAATATTAACAGGTTCTATAAGTACATACTGTATATGTGTCTGATCACGACAATTATTTGCCAGAGTGTATCTAAGTATAAATTTAAATATTTTAACTGCAGGGCATGTATCACGTAACTAAAACTAGTTTTATAGTTTATGTAAGTTTGATGTGGCAATTAGAAACTAAATTAATAATATAATAATTAGTGAACTATCCTTACGGCAACGTACAGCACTAAAAGACGAAATTTATGTATATTAATGTGATTTTTAAAATCGAAAAAATTCAAAAATCTTGAAAATATAGTATGACGAACAGTATTGTCAACATAACTCGTTATTTTATGATAGTAACTGGGTTATGGAAAATCTCATTAACTGAAGACGTCTTTCTGCGTAGGAGCTATAGGGTATATTCCATAATTATGCAGTTCTTATTCACTATGGTCACTATTTCTTTAATAATTAGATTGACAGAGTTGGTTGCCGATGAGGCCGACCCAGATAAAATTTACGGCTGTGTTTCACTTACAATAGTATTTTCAATGGTGTACTACAATATGCTTATTTTCTTAAAACAAGGCATTCCATTCCTATTTTCTTTCGTTATAGAAAATGAAATTAAATCACTGCACACCCCAGATAGTGAAATCAGAAGTACGTATTTGAATCAAATAAGCTACTATCAAATGATAAGTGCATGCCAAATAATATCTACATTTTCATCGGCGATAATGCTTATAATTTCAACCATATGGAAGCAGATAAACAACTCGTTCCCTGAAGGTGAAGTTTCATTGATTGAAATGTGGTATCCATTTGATAAGACCACACACCCTTACTTGGTAATGTTGGCTAACCTGATTCTGATAATGAGTGGGTCCTTCTTTATTGTTGCATCAAGAATTAGTACTCAGTCGTTGATAATTTTTGTCAACGCGCAGCTTCGAATTTTGCAAATACAAATATGCAAAATATTTTCTAATAAAGACGATGAAGAAATAATTCTTCAATTTAAAGTAAAAAATTGTATTAGGAAACATCAGACTTTAATAAGGTAAGCATTTTAAAGAAAATAGTTATCAACATATATTAGTAAATTGCTATTTTAAATCCTAAATATATGACAGCTTAATAAGTTAAACTAATGAAGTTGACAAACAAATTTTGTGTCGAATATCAGATGTGACAGATTAAAAAAATTTAGTCTTTGCTACAGGCACAACCCTATATCCGATCACAGTAATAAGCCATTGTCTACCAAATCCAGGCAAACTTTGGAGAACCGGTACGGACCGGCATCAGCAATAAATTCCAAAAGAACTAAAACAGCAAGCTTAAGTAGACCAAGGAGAAAGCCCACATAATTTTCTTATGCACATCAAAGAACAAGAACGGAAATATCATTCTTACCGGCTTTCGCATCAAGTCACCAATCCAAGAAGAAAACGCACGACACATTTTGGACAACGCGAGTCGAGCACTTATCAGGGCCCAAATAAATTATCCTAGATGGAAGAAATCTATCTTACTCAATGACATCCAATAGACATTCGATAAGATAAAAATCCTGACCTAGGAAGAAGACCGCGCACCCATATTTGAGAAGATCGATAATTTATGATCCAAAACTAGAGAAAAGCTGCAAAAGAATCACACAAAGAAGTTATCCAAACCTGAAAGGAACCATCAGAAACGAACATTAGTGGTTTGGATCTCGGATGTCGTCACAGCTAGTGGGAACAGGTGGTCCGGACTACTTGGACCTAATTTTTAGAAGCCTTGCTGCGAGTTGGGCGGAGATTTGGTACGTGGATACTCAGTACAGGAGCCAATTGAGGAGCACGTTTTATTAAAATTATGGAAAAAAATTAAGTATCGATTTTTCTTGTGGCCAGGGCATTTATTTAAGTTAAATATGATTTGGTGATTGTTTCAAATAATAATGAGAAAGTCTTCTTATGTGTGATATGTTGCATGAAGCATTTAGGGGATTGGCTAGTTTAAATTTTGAAAAGGAACTTCGCGCGTGGTTGTGTGGAGTCTTGTTTCACTGTGTCGATCTATAAAAATCAAAGAAATGACACCCTTTAAAAGTCTGCCATTGTTATTGGCATTGTTGGCGTTGCGGTAATATAGATTTGTAAAATACCCCTGTGATGATCTTCTACCTCATGTATTTTTGCGCTTTATCAGGCATTAACTGTTGCTATTACCTTTGATGTTATTGGTTTGGTGCCTAGACTCAGTTCCATGACTGGGATTTCCACTGTCTTCGCTAGGTGAATGGTTGCTAAGGTGAGGTGAAGCTATTACTGATAATTTCTTTTTTTTGCAAGCGAGTGTGAAATTTTTGTTTAAACTATAAGTAAGTCATTAATTGTAACGAAATATTAGTTGGGTAAGAATGCTTTATAACTTCATCCACAAACGGGTTCTCAATGTATCATTGGTGTAACCATCTTGTTAAATGTTAAGATTGAGCTAGAAAATTTTGGATATCAAATTGACTTCGGAATCCCATAAAGAACTGCATAAGGTATAAAAATATAAATACATATACCATTGTCGTGGATTTATTTATTGGTGGTCAACATTTTACGCTATTTGCAAATCCAAGTGGCATAATTGGCAAATACTTATCATCAAAATAACTAAAAAAATAGCCGATTGACTGGAGATTTATTTTAAATGAATGAACGTCCAATAACTTAAAGTGAAAATTCAATACTGAAAAATTACTATTCAAGCTGACGTCCCGTTTCCTATATATGTAAGAAATGGCTCTATTATAAAACTATATTTGTATATCTTAACATTTTCAATGGTATTGCCAAACACAGCATTATTCATTAATTAATAATTTTTCTAATTAAATTCATTGTGCTTTTGTTTTCTAAGTTTAGTATTTAAATCGATATATTGTTTTTAACCATCGTGATTGTTTAAATTTTAAACATCTGTGAAATTTAGTAATTTTAAGACCTAGTTCCAATGCTTGCTGTAAATTCTTATCATAGATAGATAGATAGATAGATAGTTTCTTCATGTCAAAATAGAATATTAACATACGTCATACAAGTAAAGGTAATAAGCTCAGCCTAATTACAAATTTTAATGCTAAAAAAACAAAACAAAATTTACTTACACTAAAATTTACCTACACTGAGTAGCCATTATTAAAATCAATGACGGTACAGGTTTACACATTAAAATCATAGTTATTAAAGTTAAAATTTAAAAACCCTTGAACATTGTACAAGACATTTATAGTTAAAAATTTCTTTAAAACTCTCTTAAATTTATCAGTATTTAGCATTCTAACACTAAGTGGTATTTTATTATATATCTTAACAGCGATAAAATCCGGTCCGCTTTGACACCTTCTCAACCTACAGTATGCAGTCACTAAATTATCTCTGGCACGGGTTAAGTAGTCGTGAATATGTCTGTGAGCTAGACATTTGTCCTCGATCTTTCTGACATAAGCAGCACTTTCCAGAATAAAAACTGCTGGGAAAGCCAAGATGCCAAGCTCAAGGAAAGCACCCCTGCAATCCTCACGAAAGCCAAGACCAGCGATAAGTCTTATCGCCCTTCTCTGATGACCAAACACTCTATCCGCCGAAGCAGCCCCACCCCACGCAATGATCCCGTAGGACATCACCGAGTGGAACAGAGCATAGTAAGCGGCCAGAAATGTCGTCCCAGAAACGCAACCCACAAGGCTCCTCAGCAAAAACTCACAGCTCTTCAGTTTTCCACAGACACTCTCCACATGCACATCCCACTTCAATTTAGGGTCAAGGCATACACCCAAGAACTTTGGATTATGTTTGCCCTGCAGATCGCGCAAGGTAAAAATAATTGATTGTGTTTTGTCTTTATTCAGTAGAAGCTCACTGGATGCAAACCATCCCTCTGCTCGTAACCGTGCTTCTCGTTCCATACCTTCAACATCCATCAGGTGTTCCCCATGCACACTAAGCGTTGTGTCATCCGCAAAGAGAGTGAAATCCGCAGTAGGCTCCTGCAGAGGTAGATCATTAATATAGATCAAGAAGAGAAGTGGTCCTAAAACTGACCCCTGCGGAACCCCCACATTGACCACCCTCTCCCCCGAAGACACCTCGTCCACTCTTACAACCTGACGACGCCCCTCTAAGTACGACTTTATTAGCAATATGCTGCTGCCATTGAATTTGTAATGAGCAAGTTTTTCCAATAGAATATTATGTGATACACAATCAATTGCTTTACTTAGATCGTAGAACTGGAAGAGGTGATAATCAAGACCCTCGAAGGAGTCCATAATTCCGGAGAGCAAGTCCAGGATACCTAGGACTGTGCTCCTGCCTTCTCTAAACCCAAACTGACTGTTTGAGAATAGGCCATTACGCTCAAAATAGCTGGTTATTTTTTTTGATATACATTTTTCAACAATTTTAGATAATATCGGCAGCAGAGATATTGGACGGTAGTTTGTCACGTCTGTTTTATCGCCTTTTTTGAAAATAGGTACTACAATGGCAGTCTTTAGAATGTCAGGACAGGTGTTTTCCCTGAAGCATCCATTTATTAACTTGGTGAGAGGGATAATAATCAAAATTTTTATAGACTTAAGTAATTTAACGGAAAAACCATATATGTCTGAAGTGTTCTTATTTTTTAAGGAATTAATCATATCT
>MU182235.1:54426-71325 GCA_016904865.1 Pissodes strobi
TAACAAAACTAGATAATTTATCGGTTTAAAAGTGCCATAGGATTTCCCTTTAGTGTGTGTGTCATGCCATAAAAAAATACCCATTCCGCTGTATGTGTGTGCGTGTGTGTGTTGTAACTTGCATAAAATAGAATAGTATTTCGAAACTTTTTCCTAAAATAACTCCTAGTTATCTGAAATATAATTCAAGTATTATTCTATTTCAGACTATGAGAGGTGCTTATACCTATGCTTCATTAATGATTCAGATGTATACTTAGAAAGCTAGAGTGTCACTTTGTTTATAGTTAGTATCTATCACATGTAAGTATCCTTGCCGATATATTTAAATCTTAGCTCTTATTTTCTTAAATGAAATTCTGTGTATAAAATGGCCTTGTGCATTCTCCTTATGTGAGAAAGTAAGGTCAAGATAATCTTACTTGACTTCCGCTTCGTCTTCGGTTGAATCAACACGCATTTTGTAGCGGCGCCTTTGTCGCGTAGCTAACATCCAGTGACTGTTGTTTCTCTCCGAGGAAGAATCTGGTATCTTAGCCAGAAGAAATCCCTATTCACGCTGGTATCCAGGCCGTCGGCAACCGAATGTTTCCGTAAGACCATTTCTATCTGTGCCTGCAAAGATTCAGCTCACAGCTACCACTTTACGTGCTCGACACCTTCAAGGGTCAGAAAATATAGTGACATCGATCCAACATTGCTTTCAACTCGTTATATGGCCTATATACTGCATCAGGGGGTGGAATGGAACAGTGGACTATGACTGAAGTCAGATGGCCCTAGTTGGGCGTGGCAGTGGACTATGATTGAAGTCAGATGTCCCTAGTTGGGCGGTCCGAAGCATCTCAAATCAAGTTTCTGGCTGAATTCCACCCAGCAAAGCCCACACGTAAAGAAGAAGCAGCAGCAGATAACCTTACTTGTAGTGGGCATCTTTGGTGATTTTTTTGGTAAATTGTTCAATATTCTCATTTTCTTGGGTCTGTTTTCGAAGATTCACGATTAGGACAACTTAGTGGATCTAAAAATGCTCAATAATCTGTTGGAATCTTGCTTCTTAGAACTTTATGTATTACCTCTTAAATTATGTTATTTTCAAATTAAATAAGATTTTGTGAGAATAAAGTTTTACTACACGAAATGTTCAAGCTCACATATGTAATGTAACTTGTACTGTTCTAGAGCCAGCATAGAGAATGCCTTGTCAATACTAAAACAACAAATCTGTTATCGCTATTTTAAACCTCTTAAAAATACAACACTATGAGTAACACTTTTTCCTGTGTAGTGAATAAGCCTGAGATGTCTACGCATATGGCGCTCAAAACTTATTGCACAAACGCATGTAACGCTCAAAGCTGTCTACGTTCGTCTATTTAATGCCTATTCGGGTAATTTTAAGATACTGAGTATTTTTCTTCAAAACGTCGGCGAAAGGAAATTTGAAATTTGTCAAGTTTTTAAGCCGCCGACTGACAATAGATTCAATTCTGGGTTTCCGAGTTGTTAAGTTAAAGACGATCTTCAGAAACCGATTGAAATTGGCGAGAATTGGAAATTTTGGTCAATTTGAGCATCAGAAATGTTGCGACGATCAAAAAAATCGAGATGACGACAGTTTGATAGCGAATTTCTAGGAGAAAAACCATGTAAATGCTGGGGGAAAAATGGATTTTTGAGGGAAAACGTACAGACATCGATTTGTAGGTCAAAAAATTAGAAGTTTTGTTATTTTTCTAGAAAAATGTTTTTTTTTATAGAAAATCTTGACGAGAATCTAAGCCAAAAACCATAATGATGATAGCTTTTATACAGGCTAAGCTAGTTGAAATTTTCACCATTTCGAGTTTTGATACTAAAAGATAATATAATATAACACTTACATTTTTATTTGGATTACCCTGTATATTCTTTCAGTTTCTGTAATATATTTATTAGTATAATCATCTACCTAAGCGTCAAATATACCTTAAATATGTCGTCGCTTCCGAGCAGAAGAAGCTTAACTGCAAAAATTAAATTTTTGCAGGAAAGGGTTTTTTTTTTCACGTCACATTCAGGTTTTTGATAAAATCGTTATACAAATGATAATATTGACATTAAGGATGAAGCTTTTTAATATAGTTTAGTCCAAAAGAATGTATTTAGCATACTTTGGGAAAATCTGGATATACCTAGTATAGTTTGTGTTATCTGACGTGTGACTTAGGATAGTTCTACAGTCAGATAGAATATACAGGGATAAACGATAAGGTACATAGGATAGCGTTTATTTTTTGATTTTTTCATTTTTGTAAAACTATTTATTTTGATTTTAATGAGAGTTAATAAAAACAAATTATTTTACAAAAAATTGACAATTAAATCAAAAACGATACATACAAAAACTTAAATGAACTTACTTGTAGATTATACTCGTATAAATAATAAAAACTTATAACGCTCTTTTTGAGTTAAGTTATGTAAAACCAAAATTAAGTTTTATTTATCGTATGGCTTGGGTTTCTACAGACATTCATAGTGTATATACAGGTAAGTATGTAAAAACATTACAATTGTTATTTATATTTATTTAGAAGGTAAAAGACATTCAATTCTCTTTTGGCCAGACGATTATTTTGATAAAAAGTACTCACTTCTGTTTTATTTGCATTGGGGCATAGTCTCCAATTTTTAAAATAATTATTGATAGTCTCTAAGTCTCTAGTCAAGGTGTCTTCTCCCTCCTCAAATCTGTGCTCTGAATTTCTAGTGCGATGTCGTCAGCGTGGCAAAATTTTTGTGATTCGGTATCTGGGATGTCACTGGTGTACAGATTAACGAGGAGTGGAGATAGTACAGATCCTTGAGGCAGTCCGTTTTTTATGGTAAAGGATCTGCTTGTCGTATTTCCTGTGACTACCTTAAAATATCGTTTTCTCAGCATATTTTCTAGCAGTGTAATCAAATTAATTAAACAAACAACAAAGTAAAGGAAAACTTGGCCAGAAATGTTGGCAAACAAACGCAAACTTAATCCTAATCAGAATCTGAATCTCTTTCTCCTTGCGCAGTAAAGAGAAGGTTTTTAAAGAATCCGCAATATGACTTGCGTAGAGCAAACAAGAAGTCATTTCATTGGAACCAAGTCCAGCTTATCCGTCATGCACAAATTGCCGTTTCGGTGTCTTCTATATGGATGCCAAAGTTACTTTGTATGAGAGATGCAAAAGATAAAACATATCTGAGTGTGTTAATGTGGTCACCAATTAAACCTCTTCTAAATCCATTTATAAAACAGATATATTACTATCAATTTCTTAAGAACAGCTGAAATGTTTCCTTAAAAGTTGTTGAGCTTGTTCGGCCTTGCGGTGGTGAACTTCAAGTTTAAAATTAGCGCAGCTACCAGATTCTACATTAGCCCAGATTTTACAGTATGGTTTGTCGCATAAGTTACAGGTGTCCATTCTTGGACATTCTTGGAATTTTGAGAATTCTGGCTTGAATGTTAAACTGCAAAATTTGTAAGTAACCTCAGTGTTTGAGTACAATTTCTTAAAAGCTTTGCAATTCCGATTTTTGTTTAACTCCAGGCCTAGATATTGCTGAGTCAATTTTGCTCTTACGTAGTGACTGTCTTGCTACGGAATGGAATTAACATGCTTTATAATAAATACATTCTCTATCAAATGCAGAATAACTTGGTTTCATGTGATTAGTCCGCTTATTATTGTAACAAGTTTCTTCTTGGCAACAAGTATGTCCAATTTTTATAGGACACAAAATGTTTCTGCAAAATTATTCTTACACACGCGAACAAATTCATTATTATCATCAGGAAATGTATAGCTGACTGTGGTTTGCTTTTGGCTTTCCTTTAGATCCTCGTAGGAGCCGCGACGACGTATTTCATTCTGATCAAGTGGATAAGCCTCATTAGATATGTACTGGGTGTTTCACTATAAATGGGACCCCCCTTTGACTTTCTCAATTGACGTTTTAGAAAAAAACGTCAAATACAAAAAAATAAAGGGTATGATGTGAAGTTTTTTTGTGGCATAGCACAGTTGTATACAAGGTGTTTCAAAAATGCGGGATTACACAAAATGTTCTTTTTTTAAATGGAGCACCCTATATATTATTGCATATTTGGATTTTGCGAAGAATTCTAGACTTATTTCATAAATAATGTCCTATACCTATCTGTTCCTGTTTTTGAAAAATTGACAGTTGAAAATTGACCATTTACCAAGTTTGACAGCCTGTAAAATCTAAAAGGCTGAAGATAGAGCAAAATGGTTTGCAGTTTCCTATCTTGTTTTTTCATAAGCTATCGTTTGACACTAATATTTTTATTTAACCAGCGGTTAAGAAATTCCGGTTAAATGTAACCTCTGGTTAAATCTAAAATTAGTGTCGAACGACAGCCGTTTAGATTTTACAGGTTGTCAAACTTGGTAAACGGTCGATTTTCAACTGTCAATATTTCAAAAACAGTAACAGATAGGTATAGGACATTATTTAGGAAATATGTCTAGAATTCTCCGCAAAATCCAAATATGCAATAATATATAGGGTGTTCCATTTAAAAAAAGAACACTTTGTTTAATCCCGCATTTGTGGACTGTGCTATGCCACAAAAAGCTTCACACTATACCCTTTATTTTTTGTATTTGACGTTTTTTTCTAAAACGTCAATTGAGAAAGTTAAAGGGGGTTCAATTTATAGTGAAACACCCGGTACCTTGTACTTTTCAATTATCAGCATAAAACTATTTAAATAGCAATTATCGTATTTCTCAGTTTATATTCTTACACTTTAACTTGCGTTTGCAGACACTTACATTCAAAATGGTTTAATTTCTGTACTAACCTCTCGGGACGCTTGCTGCTTTTCCGCTTTCAAAACACCTTTTCGCGTTTTATACGCTATTGCAGATATCCTACATTGACTCTCACCTTTTTTCGAAAAACCTATAAGTGCAGACAGTTGCTGATTTTCACAATCTCTAAAAATGCTAAAAACCTTCTTTTAAGAACTTTTTCCACGATTTTTGAAAAATTTGAAACCAATGTTATTGGGCGGTAATTTGTCATTTCTGTTCGATCTCCTTTCTTAAATACTGGAACAATTATGCCCTGTTTCAGGATCTTTGGAAAAACTCCAGCCTCCATAATTCTGTTTGTTAAGTAGGCTCAGGGTTTACTTATATAAGGAACAATTATTTGGAAGATTTTTGCGGTAATGCCATCTTCTGTCGGTCTTTTATTATTTTTTAACTCCCTAATTACAGTCTCAATTTCTTTTTCATCTGTCGGATTTAGAAAAATTGATTGCTCATTTATTTTTCGAGTGCCTATTGGTGGGTCGTTAGATTGATTAGAAACGTTGGAAGCAAGTTTTTCTCAAATGTCCGCAAAAAAGGCATTAAAATGGTAACATATCTCTTTTTTGTCCCTCACCAGTACGTTATTTTGCATATTTAATTTCACTTATTTCATTGTTGCCACTGCCATTACCTTTATTGGTATACTTATTAACAACCTTGCAAAGAGCATTAGAGTCTGATTTGGCGTCAATTAATTTGTTTTTAAAATATTCCGCTTTTTTTTTTATATCTATAAGCTTTTTAAGTTTATTCTTGAAAGTTTTGTATTCCCTTTCCAGGTCGCTATTTTCAGGATTTGCTAGATGTCGCTTGTACAAATGTTGTTTAGTATTAACTGAATTTATCAAATCATTTGTTATCCAAGGTTGACGTTTAACATTTTTTATTTGAATAGATTTAGAACCAGTATCAGTTACATTTTTTATTACGTCAATAAAATTCGCAAAGCTTTTGTTAAGATCTGGTTCATTATATATATTATCCTAACTAATATTTTTTAATTCATTTATAATTTTTTTTTCATTTAGGATAGTATATGTTTTACTTTTATTTTCAGTTGATCTTTTATTATTATTTAATTCAAGTGCTGCTATTATAGGGTAGTGATCGGTTATATCAAGTTTACATATAAATGATTTTGTGCCCTCAGTCGTATTAATTTTAGGATTTTTAAAAAATATATGATCTAAGCAACTTTTTGAATTATTTTGAATTCTAGTGTAATTATTAATTAATGAGTGATTTCCCTCTGAAAACAATATATTTTTATATTCATCACTAATATCTGTATTTGACATTAAATCTATGTTTGTGTCCCCCGCTATAAAATGAATACTATTTTCATGTCTTTTGCTCTTTAGAAAGGATGCCAGATTTTCATTAAAAATATATGGATTTATGCCATGTGGTCTATAAGTTGAGCTTACCGATATATTATCTCCCATGATTTGAAGCCCGATATTGACTATTTGAATTTCCCCTAACCATTCAATTGAATGCTTCATATTGTTTTCATGTGCATCTTTAATGTAGACCATTACACCATCATTCTGGTTATAAGTCCCACCATTGTAGACCATCCAGTAGCCATCGATGCCAAAAAAATTAACTTCCTTTATTTGCTATGTCTCTGTGAAAACAATTACATCAAAAAATACCTCCTGTGCAAAAAAGCCTGTAAGTTTACCAGCATTTCATTAAACTTCTTATTAATGCTTCTAATGTTAGCATGAAAGATTACAAAATTATTTCATTTTGAGTTAATGCTTTTTTCAAATTCGTTAGCATCATTAATATATTTAGTTAGCCTTTCATTAAGATCGAAGTTTCGGATATATTGATTCATTTTACCCTTTTTGAGTTCTTTTTTATATAAATACCTCAAAACACAATCAGTTTAAAGTCCTAATCAAATCAAACTCAAGACCAATAAAATGTGGAAACCACTTTTGTTACTGTTAAAAAGAACTGCAATAAAAATAAATAAACGTAACTATTTAAAATACTGAGCAGTTACAAGAAATAAAATAAATGAACTACAGTTTGTACTTATACTTTTTTGGCTTGATTTGGCTGCCTATTGTTGGAATTATTGCTAGTACTACCACTTCTTAGCGTTCTTTTAGGCTGCTGAAAAGGATTCTCGTCTTCTTCAACCGACGATATGCGTTTCGTGGACTCCTGTTGTTGAGTTGGTTCCTGCAGTACCCTTCCACCCTGCTTCCGGTTTCCAGCGGGTAACTCGATGTTTCTTTTTTTGAGGTCGTGAAGGGTTGTTTTCTCGCCGTCAACTACCAGAGTTTTATTTTTAATGAAAGCTTGTTTATTGGATTGTCTAGCTACTTTAAGATGCTCGTATAGAATTTTCTGGTCCGCTTGTTCTTCTTTGGTGAAATCAGGTGTGATTGCTATTTTACTGCCTTTAAGCTTCCTACAATTTTTGAGAATTTCTGCTTTAAGAAAGTAACTTATTAATTGCAAAGATGCTATGCGTATTTTTGACCCAGTCTGGAAAAACTTCTTACGTCAGTAAATCGGCATTCTACCCCTAGCTTGCTGTTAATTAAATCCAAACAGCTGCGTAGGTCTGATAAGTGATCCTCTTGTTCTTCTAGGCCGTGGAAGATTAGTTTATACTTCTTAGACACCTCTTCCTAGCTCCCTACTTAATTCCTTTACCTCGCTTTTAAAAGCAATATTTTCGTTTTTGATATCGGATACTTCCTTAAAAAGGTTCCCTTTCAATGTTCTTGTTTCAAGGGTAAGTGCAGTTTTTTGGTAAGTAATTTGGTTTTTCAGCTCCTCGTTGCTCTTTATTAGAGTTTGTATTAGCTCTACAATTTGCTGGTTTTCCATAATAGATATGCAACGTACACAATTATAACAAGGACAATTTTGTACTTATTATTTAAACAATATTCCCTTTCTCGGGACATACAACATACGACGTTTCTATTTCTAAGACAAAACCTCAATATAACAAAAAATGGCACTTAAATGTTTCGTGATTCCCTCAGTTCTTCTTCTTCTTCTTCGAATGAATCTTTTTAATCACCACAATGACAACCGTCCTTACTGTTCGAAAGCATCCACTGTGCTCACCAAAACACCAATGTGCAAAACGAAATGCTCCTAACTGTGCACAAGTTTGTTTCCAAGACGCGGTAATTTTGTACTAAGATATTATTGGTAAACAGAACTAACCTAACTCGACGCTAAGCTGGATATCGCCCACTTGTATTTTAGACAGAACTATCTTATCTCCATGAGCGGCCGGACTTAGATCTATTCTGTAGTTGTCATTGGTGCAGAACAAGCCGATCTGCGATTAAAATTTCTCATAAGTTTATGGTTTAAGATAGGATGGTTCGGCATTCAAATTATAATTTAACTTTGAGATAGGATACTTTTTCAGGTGACTGTTCTTCCCGAATTAATATAGGTAGGATAAAGACTACTTCTGCATCAAACCCGTGATGGTTTAAACTATCCTAAATCCTTAAAAACTAAAAATGTCGAATTTTGGAGTTAGGCTTGTTCTGCTCTGAAGCGACGATGTATTATTCAGGTATATATACTTATATTCGGTTTTGACACACGTATTTCCAACGGTGGCGTAGCTTAAGATGGTACAGCAGTCGCTCATGCGAGAGGTACCGGAATCAATGGCCGCCACGGCCAAGACTCCAAAAGAGTCCCGCTTTTTTTCTCAATATTATTACATGGTTCATACTGGAAGATTGAGATTGAGGAAAAGGCCCCGCTAGTAACCATTAAAAATCATGCTGCTATACGTGTGGGCATCGCTGGACGGCATTCGCCCAAAAACTTGGTTTGAGATGCTTCGGACTGCCCAACCAAGAATATATGACTTCAGTCATAGTCCACTGTTCCATTCCGCCCTCCCATTTTGCAGTATATAGGCCGTATAATAAGCTGAAAGAAATGTTGGATCGGTGGCAATATATTTTTTGACCCTTCAAGGTCGAGCACGTAAAGTGGCAGCAGTGAGCTGAATCTTTGCAAGCATAGACAGAAATGATCCCACGGGAACATCCGGTTCCTCCCGGCGTGTATACCAGCGGGGATTTCTTCTGACTAGGGCACCCGATTGCATATTTACACATCCTCACATACGATGGCACCAGGGTGCTAAAAACTGTGAGCCTTTGTAAACAATAATTACGCTACAAAAGCTCACTGATTTCGGCACCTACGTAACTGGCTATCATAGGCACCAGGGTGCTGAAATCGGTAAGGTTTTGTAAGCGTTTGTAGCGCTGCAAAACCTCACTGATTTGGGCACCTGGAATACGCTATTATATAATATTCCGCTTTTCGCATGGCCCTCCGCTCGCTTCGCTCGCTACGGGGGCTCAAGAAAAGGAAACTAACCAGGTGCAAACCTAAACCAACCCAAAATTAAGATTAAAACTGTTTCGAAACTTAACCTAAAAAAAAGCAACGGGGTTTGAACCCGAACCGTCCAGGTGAGACCCAGTCATCTAAGCGTCTAGACCACGAGAGCTCTTACCACAAATTGATTACACCGTGAAGATATGGCGCGATTAGGTGCCCAAATCAGTGAGCTTTTGTAGTGCTACAAACGCCTACAAACCCTAACCGATTTCAGGACCCTATTGCCGTCGTATGTGAGGATGTGTAAATATGCCACTCGATTCTTCCTCGGAGAGAAATAACGGTCACTAAACAACCGCCACGTGTTCACAAAGGAGCCGCTATAAAACGAGTGTTGACTCGACCGAAGACGAAGCGGAAGTCTCGGTATAGGTTATATTATATAGCGCAGCCTAATTGTGACTTAACTATGGTTCAATAGATATGTTACCCTAATATTCGAGATCAGTGAATGTGTATAATAACTACACATTTACGAAGAAAAATGCAAGTTCAAGGCTGTTTAGATCCACTTCTATGATATTGTCAACTAACAATAAAATCATACAGTGGAAAGTTTGAACTTAACCTTGAATCGCAATTATAAATTGTTGTTAATTAAAGTATAAGCTGTTATGATTAACCTTGTTGACAATTCAAAACAATACTCGAATTAGAGGTCAAAGTTTGGTATAAAAAGCTGTGCAGTAGCCCATACCGGCAGACTTTGATCTCCAGTGCGAATTACCGAAAGGGAAAAGCGCCTCTGATCAGGCACGGTTAAAAAAGACCTATCACTGCGAATTACCGAAAGGGAAAAGCCACTCTGATCAGGCACGCCTTAAAAGTGAATCCGTGAAAATTAATAACGCCATAAGGCAAAGTGCTATCTAAATTAACTACATATAAAAAAGTAAACTACGTATCTAAACATTCAGCCCGATCAAATAATCTATCCGCCCGTCAGTCCAATTGTAACAGCCCTTCAGGCTAGCCCTCCCTCTCTCTCTCTGCTGTTCGTGGTTAACATTTTCGCGAGGGATATCCCAGGGGACTTACGAGATATGCATTCCCGAATATTTTGGTAATACTTACAAACTTCTATACTCAACCTGAAGTTAATAAACCAAGCCTTTTTTACACCGAGTGTTTCTATCCATCTCTCCCAACTACCTATATCTGAGCTCCGTCTTCTGAAAGAGCACAGCGCAACTACTGCAACGAAGTCAGGTCCATAGGCAACAAGCGGTAGGAGCGCATATGTGACAATATTATAAAAGGCGTTTATTTTTCTTGACTTTTTCAACACTAAACTGGAACAAATGTTGTCAATAATCTTAAAATATGTAACAACTTCTGACAATTTCAGTATTGTTTTCATAAAAGTTATATTGTTATAATATGTCTTGCTTGCAACTTCTAGGTTGCACTCTATAATCATTTTATTAGTTTTCTATTAAATATTAGGTAGGTTGTTTAGACAAAATGCGTCAGGCAAAAGAAATAAGTTCAGCGCAGTCAAAGTCTATGTAGAAAATACTTAATAGATTTTCAACTGAAAAATATATGGTAATAAATTTGAAAAGATTTTGGTAAAAAATATTCACTAAATAAATTACCGGTTTGTTATTGAATGTAAGTGAAAATCGCAGCTATTATGGGCGATAACGTTACCGATATTATGTCGCTTATTTTATAATAAACAATAAAATACATGCTTTTCCTGATTTGGTGCTTAGTTGAAAAAGGTGCCACATGGCATTAATTTGCATCGTGCTATGAATATTTATAATAGATAATATAGTTTCCTATTTGATTTATATTTACGGTGTAGTAAAATTATTACAACCCTACTATCGTAATAATTGCTGTTATATTACTTAAAAAGGAGAAGATGGTGTTCTAGTTACCACCTCTATGCCTATTCTTTACCTTGATGGAAGCAAAAGATGTTATTTTAAGAATTTTATTTTGAGTTTACTTGTTTGTTCCTACCAGAAGTACCTTTTTCCTTACACCTGGTTTTAAGTTACTATTTGAACCGAAACGGTAACAACAGTATCCAATACTCAAGGTTTCAGAGGTATAGAGAACACGAAACTATAATAGCTCTACATAACTACAGTACCCGTTCTACTATAGAATTTCAATCGTGCAGCTGTTTTTCATTTTATACACAAATATGACTTGCCAGTTCCCATCAGGTTCGTTTCAAATTAATTTTACTTTTAAACGATTTATTTGGTAAGTATTTAGTTATTTAAAAACAAATATTATTATTACGATTATTTTGATACAAACACAGCAGCAGAAAAATCTGATTTAATATGCCAATCCATTTCAATATGCAAATTTGCACTATTTAATTCCGACAAATGCCTCTTCCAGGAGGATAGTGAAGCGATGTGACTTGTGTGCGAATGCATTTTTTGAGAACCTCCTTTTTGATATGGGAATAAAGAAAACAGTGTTAAAAGTGATGAGTCACTATCTATTTATTTAATAAGGTATTCTTCCGTTCTTTGTCGCGTTACTTGATTCCATACTTTCATCACATTCATTAGACTAATTATCTCGCATCCTTTCCCTTTTATCTTCCCTACTTTTTTCTTTTCCTTCTCCTCCTCATCTGCTTTCATCTTTTTATCACCCTTTTCTGGAGTTCTTCGGATGTCATCTTGTCATTATTCTTCATATTCATGTGCCACCTTCCTAGATTTTCAATGAATCGTTCCGCAGTTCTTGCTATTTTCTCCCCTTCTTCCGAAATTTACATTTTTTGCAATTATTGTTATTGCTACTTTTTACATTTCTCAATCTACATTTTCTCCTCTTTCCCTTTGTTGCCCGGGTGCTACGTTAAATGCTGGAAAATGTCCGGGAATTTTGGACCCAATCAACTTGGTCTTTCATCTTGGTTTCTGTTATAATAGCCAGAGGTGTTTTGAGATTGTACCGGTAATTTCCTTCTAAGTCTTTAATTGTTTCTTCATACTTTTCATTTAAAGGTATAATTATGTGTAAAGGAGGACATTTCATATTCAATCAAGTTTACGATTTACGTGTGGCATTATCGGATATTTCCTGGTAAATTAAAACCAAAACCAATTTTTGTAACTTTATGCCTGATACAATAAATAAGTAAGCAATGCTTGTTATATGGCTTACCTTGTATATTTTGAAAATACCTATGTTATCTGATGTATAGTTTGCCTATCATATCGTGAACCTAGTGTCTTTTGCATTTATCCATGCTATATTTTATTTTAGCCTTGGAGTATATTTTGCCTGTCGATCATAGGGATTTATCAGTATTTGAGGTGTGGTCTTGGTGAAGGAGCAGAAAGAGCCTTATTCCTACAAAAAAAGCGACAGTTATTGAATTTCTTTTTTAGTTAAGCAATCAAACTAATAGAACAAATTGTCTTTGCGTATAGGGTGTACTTAAGTTCTGGTTACGAAAGCAATTTAGAGAAGTTATTTATTAAAGACGCCGATAAGTATATAAGACCAGTATTGCTATCTATCGTTTGTATAATTTGATCTTATTGAAGGTGATCTTAACTGATTTTTCTGAAACCTATACCTACATATTTAATTTATCTTCTATTCAGCATTTTAAAAATGGGGCCATCTCAGGACAACTTTGGACCTTGGCAATAATAAAACCTTAGGTCTAGTATTTACTTTCCTATTTTTGTGCTAAATGTATCTTAAAATTTTTGTCTTATTAATTTTTAAATTAATCAAAATATCTTTGTCTCTTATTGATTTTTACAATAATTATAGGTCTCATATCAGTGGCGGCTATTCAGCGGAAGTAAGGGAAGTGCCACTTCCTCAAGAAAATGTAATTTAAAGAAATACAATTAATTCATTCATCAGTAAAATAATATATTTTAAGATTCAATGATAAAATGTTCTTAGTTTAGGAATAATCTGTTTCCCGTTACCCCTCTAATAACTAATAATTCAATTATTTTCAAATATTAAAATCAACGCTTCATAAAACAAGAACAAGAATCTCGCCACCTGCACAATGCCCGTTAACTCCACTATCGAATAGAACAGAGGTGAACCCACATGAAAATGTCTATTTCTTTTCGCGTACGCGCCGACAGCAGTGGCAATTTCATTATTATTTGTGTAGACCTTTATGGAAGAGGTATCGCTCGAGAGCCGTCGAGTCATCAAAAGTATAAGCGCAACTAGTTGGTTGCCATGACAACGATGACGTCGTAATGGTCGTACATTTGTTTGGTATGCAATGATTGGAAGAGCTGGCGTGTAGCACTTCCATTCTCAGATCAACGCGAAAGCACGTTGTTTCGTTTATTGCGAGTTTATTAGGGGACATTCCACCGTGAATTCTTGGAATTATTTTTTATTTACTTTCAACGGTTGATCCATTACAGTATTATACAAAATAAATATTCTATATATTCTAATTTTAGTGTGTTATTCGTAGACATTTGTATTAGCAATAAAATGATTTGTTGCTAATACAATATGAATATATTTTATTTTTTGATGATTTACCTAAAAAATACCGGTAATAATTATTAACAAATTTTGGCAGTTTGGGCGTGGACCCCAAAAAATTTTCGCCTGCGGCGTTGTTCCCTCTGTCGACGTCTGCAACTCTTCCTCACTTTTCAAAGGCGCGAGCCGCCACTGTCTCATATTGATTTTCAGCTTGATCAACCTAGGTTTAGCTCTTGAAATAACTTCCATTAAATACAAGACTTCTAAATAATTATCTTTCAGATTGGTAGTCGGTAACTAATTGAGGCCTTATTTTGTACATTATTCTCTTTAAAATACAACCGATTAAGAAAAAAAATTTTGAACAGAAGTTGTGCTCAAATTGGCGGAGATATAATTGATTTGAAACAGATTTACCTTTTAGCATGTTTTATTGTTGCCCAGCGTAATAGACGCGTGGTTATGTCTTCACCTTTTTGAGTATTAATTATCCTAATTATTCTTTCAACAATCTACGTTCCTCCTAAAACTACCTTGGATGTTTCTTTTCATGTCTTGATGACTGTGGTATCACCCTAGGCAATTTAACCAGGACCCTTCCGGTCACGTCTCAGGAGAGATTCCAGGGCCTCAGACATCTCCGGCATCATCATCCAGGAACCATGGAGAAAGCTCAAGATAGTGAACGAGTATATAAAGATTGCCAAGAATATTCTTAATTTTGTTTTCCTCATCAACTTTGTCAAAGAAAGATTTAAATAAACCCATTGTTTGTTGAAAATTTCAACCTTTTATTGACTGAAAATAAATATTGACACCATGCTACGAAGCTATATGCTCTAAGTTTGCCTTTAGCAAATTAAATTACAATTAGCAAAAGCGTGTTGAAGTGAACCAATTGGCATGCTTTTCACTTAATATATTACAAATTAAAACAAAGATACCTACCGTGATATAATTTTATCTCATTTAAACAAACTAAATCAGAAATATTATATTTCTTATTTTAGATTTTGCAGTGGAATATTACTTGCACCTCTTTAAGAAAACCACAGCTTATTTAGCTTGCAAGTTTCCTCTGGGTTCCATCGATAATGGCCAGAAGTTTATACAAAGTAGCAATGTTTTTTATGGTACCTACTGGTCTGTGGAAGCTACCAATATCAAGTAACTCAAGCGTTCAAAAGATGTATTCGATCTACTCCATATTTATACAGGGTCTTTATGTTTCATATAATATATCTATGATAATAAGATTAATACAAATGTTTGGCAAATATGATATGGCGGTACTCTATACGTACATAACCTTGGTAATCCTTATTCTTGAAATAAATTATAAAGTATTGATTTATTTGAAAAATAGGATACCATATATGTTTCACACAGTCATAGAAAGAGAAGAAGATGTACTCAACACTAATGACGAAGATATTACTTCAATATACCTTAAGCAAATAAGGTACTATAAAATAGCAACTTTCTGTCAATGTTTTTACAGTGGAATTGGAATTGCATGGTTTATTATTATAAACCTATACAAGAAATATGCACTGGGTCTGCAAGAACATTTCATGTACGAACTTTGGTTTCCATTTAACAAGGATAAACATGACCTATTTGTGACATCGTACAATCTCCTTATAGCAGCATATGGATTCCTGTTTAATTGTGCCGTTCAGACCCCCTTGCAAACTTTAATGGTTTTTTCTTCATCCCAGCTGCGCATCTTGCAACTAAAACTAAGAAATAGCTTTGCGTCAAATTTAGACTCTGAAGAGAACAAAATTGAAAATATGAAAGGGCTAATACGAGAGCATCAATTTTTAATAGAGTAAGCAACTAGTTTTTACAGATTCTATAAATTAAACGAAAAAGTTAAGCTTAATTATTCATTTTAAGGCTCGTGTGAGATAAGTACAAACCATATTGAAGATTTTTCAATGCAACTTATTCTTTCAGCAGAACAGTTTTTAATGTATAAAATTTAGAGAAAAAGCTTTTCGAAGATAGGAACAGTTTGAAGAGCTTCTGCACATTATGACATATGAAAACTAGGGTCTCCTTCATACTTATTTTTTCCTGTTATATCAATCACAGTATTCTCTGTGTTTTTCACAATATCTGTTTCACTTAAATCACGCCAAATGTCTAAAGCGTTGTCAATCACACGGTTCTCTACGTTTTTCAGAAGCTCTATTTCACTTAAATGACGCCAAGTCTCTAAAGCATGATCAACTTTCAGGAATTCTAGTACTTCATCGTTAGTGATTATGGTGTCAGTTACATTAGTAATAGATTGAGACAGTGAAATGTTGTCTTCCTTATCCCACCCAAATTAGGCTTTATTACATCTGCGGAACTCACTGATGCATTTTTCCAAAAGAAGTAATGCAAGATTGATTCATAAAGCCCTGTATTGTTGGCATAAGATATTTTAATAATATTATCCACTTTCTGTTGGTGACAAAACAGCTATATCTAACATAAGTAACAACTCCAGCAATAAAAAATCACAGGGATGATCATTCATCATTCTTTCTCTTAGAATTTTGACGTTGGAAATTTCCTTAAAAAGCAGTAACCCTAGTCTAGCCCTTTTTCCCTGTCCCTTTGTTCCTAATTTGACATTTTTTTTTTGAAATCCTCGTTTCCAAAAATCATTATATTCTCTATTGACATAGCAGTTGAACCGAAACATTCTCTCCATATTTCAAAAAGCAATTCTTTCAACTGTCCTATCCGTTTTAAGAAGTTTTAATGTTTATACAAATAAACAAAAGATAGTTAACTTTACTTCTTTTTTCTCAACCCGTATTCGTTCACTCCTGGATGCAAGTCTCTTCCATCTTTCCTGTTTTTTAGTATATTTTCATGCACTGTCTGCCAGCTATAGCTGATATGTCATCAACCTAGCTTTTCGGTGGCCGTTCCACCCTTCTTTTCATTATTCTTGGTCTTCACTCTTTTTCCTTTTGGTTCATCTGTCGTCAGCTTTTTTGACAACATGCCCTGGCCAACGCCACTTCATCCTTGTTATCTTTTCAATGATGTGTCTAACCTTTGTGCTACTTTTGATAGTTCTGATCTCATTATTACTTATTCTATCTCTCAGTGGCTTTTGGCATTTGTCCTTATTAGTGAT
>MU182235.1:71335-209472 GCA_016904865.1 Pissodes strobi
CTTATTCTATCTCTCAGTGGCTTTTGGCATTTGTCCTTATTAGTGATATGGCTTCCATTCCATAGATATTACGTGGCAGGTTAGATGTATTGTCGACATTGGTTTTTACGGTTATTGTGCGATTTTTAAATATATTACTCATTTTTCCAAAAATTGCTGACTAGAGTCGGATGCGTCTGGTGGTCTCGTTGGGCACTTTGATTTTCTTTGCCCAGTTTAGTTATATATCTCATGCGTGTTCGATGGGATAGTTTTCAATTTTCCAATTTTTATCTCAACGCTTTAACAACTTATTATTTTGGTTTTAGTGTAGTTCTTTTCTAAACCTATTTTTGTTAAGGCTTCAATTAGTTGTTGCATTTCGTTCAAGACCCTGGTGTTGCCTGTAATTAAAGGGATGTCATCTGCAAATGTGAAGTTATTAATGAGGGTGCCATCAATGTTAATGCCTTTCTTATCTGCTTCTAGCGTTTTGAAAGCATTTTCGAGTATGAGAGTAAAGAGTTTGAGTGATGGCATCGCCTTGTTTTATATCACGCTGTAAATGCCATATTTAAAACAAATCTAGGGACCGTTATACAGCTCTGGTCTCTAAGGAGTCAAAGACCTTTTGAAAGTCGGCGCATGCCAATTGTATCGGAGCGTTGTATTCTGTGCACTTTTCTATGGAGCCTCTGATAGTATGCACACAATATATGGTACTAAAGCCTGTTCTGAAGCCTCGAAGCTTGAAGATGATGCTGCCACCTTTTTTTTTAAAGAGAAACACAATTTAAAAGTTGTATCGTTCTTTGGATTGCGTCTTCTAGATATTTTCCATCGAGCTTTAACATTTCTGTAGTGACTTGATCTTCTCCCGGATGTTTTTTGTTCTTCATCTGAGTTAGCGATATTCTGATTTCATCTTTAGTTATATATAGTAGCCCTTCTGATCCAACATTTTGAATGTTTTCCAATTATAAGTTGTTCTTGTAATTCATTATAGTAATTACCTCAATGGTGTTTGCAGAAAGGATCGAATCTCTAACGTTTTTCAAATTCCATACAGATTGCATTAATACATTTTCAAATACCTGAATTGTATTCGTAATAACTTCTGTATCAAAATAATAAATATTGTATTTCAAATTTTGTTATTTGAAATTAGCACATTAAAATGATTTGTAGGCATGACCAAGATCATTTATATTATAATTTCTGTATTTGCAGATTTATTAGGGTATTAAATGACGCAATTAAAAACATAATTCTTTTGGAATTTGCTCTTGAGGCGATAAATGGGGCAGGAGCACTCCTTCAAGTTATTTCGGTAATTAATATAAAGTTTAGTATGCAATACCACTTCTACTATAAGTCAAATAATATTTCAGGTAGAAAGGCCCATAGACATTCCATATTCCTTGATGTACTTGGGACTGCTACTTATAAACTTGCTTGTAATAGCATGGAGCGCCAATGATATTATAGTTCAGGTAATTAGTCAATTGATATTATTACTTCAATAAAATATAATCATATAATCAAAAAACAGTTGACTTGAAATACTATTTAGAGTAGCACCCTTACCTGTGGGATAATAGAGGATGGTGCGATTTACAAGTAAGCAAACTTTAACTAATAAAAAATGTATTCTTTTGTGGCACACTACTAGCATCATAAGTTTAATTAATTGAGTGGGATCATGATTTAAACGGTTATAATCAGGAAACTAGTTTCATTATTTTTGTGCCATGGAAATCCATTGAATATGCATAAACTGGAAACCTGAAACTGCCCTAATCAATATTAGAAATAAAATTATTTAAATTTGTCTTTACTTTCTTAATTTTGGGTCTTGGACTCTGCTATCTCCTCCTTCTTCATGTACCATGTCCTCTCAGAACTTTGGTCACCAACACAGGTACTTGAATTTTGTTCACCGCCATTCTGAAGAGTGTGCTTGAGTTTACGCCACACCAATCGCGTAAAATCTTCAGCCATGATGTTTTGCGTCTCCCTGGACCACGTTTGACAGCAATTTTACCATGCATGATGTTCTGCAGTAGTCGGTATTTCGCGCCCATAATTACATGACCGAAGTATTTTAATTTTCTCCGTTTGATGGTGCATAGGATTTCAGTGTTTTTATTTAGTGTTTCAGGAGTCTCCTATAACACCACATCTCAAACGCTTCCAGTCGGCTCATTTCATTGCTATTTATAGTCCAGGCCTCCACTACGTATAGCAATATAATTGAAAACACATAATGCAAAGAACGTTTTTCATTATGTTGAACGCTGCACGAGCGTATTCTATTCTTGACCAAATTTCCGTGTGATTGTCTCCATCGTTATTTATTAGACATCCGAGGTACCTGATGTGTCTTACCTGCTCCAGTCTCACACCTCTGACTGTAACAGTAGCTGTTTGCTTATTACCAGAACTTTGGTTTTCTTGATTGATCGAGACCTGCTACTGCACATTTAGCAGTGACCCTATCGAGCAAGCACTGCAAATCCTCTTCATTGGAGGCCAGAAGTACCGTGCCATCCGCATATCGCAAATTGTTTATTACTTCGCCATTTACTACAATGCCCTCAATTCTTTCAGAGATTGCCTCCCTAAATATTCTTTCAGAGTATACATTAAATAGTAATGGCGATAAAATACATCCATGCCGAACACCTCTCTTAATGTTGACTGATTCTGAGTTATCTACTCTTACTACTGCGGTTTGATTCCAGTGTAACTTGCGATAATGTGAACATCCTTCCCATCCAATCGAATATCTTTTAAGACTTCTATAAGCATCAAATGCCTTCCGAAAATCTATGAAGCAAGCATACAAGTCAACCGACATATCTCGACATCTCTGAGTAAGCACGTTCAGTCCGAATAAAGCCTACCTTGTACCGAACCCGCTGCGAAACCCGAACTGCGACTCACTAAGGTACTCTTCACATTTGTGGTATATGCGGCCATGAATTACCTTTAAAAATATTTTAAGTAGATGACTCATCAAGCTGATGATCCTGTAATCACCGAATGTTTTTGCAGTTGCTTTCTTTGGTAATGTGATAAAGACTGTCTTTGCCCAATCGCTGGGAATGTGTCCACTGGCATATATGGCATTAAATAGTTCCGTTAAAATCTCTTCTGTCCTCTATGAGTTTGTAGACTTCGCAAGATATTTCATCTGGTCCTATTGCCTTACCAGTTTTTGCAAGTTTTATAGCCCGTTCTACTTTATCGCATGTTATTAGGGGTCTTTCTAGAGTTGTTATTACTGGCGGTTCATCTGCACGGATATCATTGAACAGATCGGTGATGTACTTTACCCACTCAACTAGTTCAGGTATGGCTTTCCCTTGGTCGTTGTGTAGTTGCCCAGCTTTCCTCTTATTATTAATTCCAGCAGCTTCCTTCATTCTCTTGTACATGTTGAACGTATCGTATTTTGCCTCCAGTTTCTCGATTTCCGCACACTGCTCGGTCAATCTTCGCTCCTTTGCTTGTCGGATTTTCTGCCTCACCCTTTTTTGAATGATAAGTTACTACATTTTCTGTGAGATCATTTATGTAAACCAGGAAGAGAAAGGGTCCCAAAATGCTCCTCTGGGGAATTCCCAAGCTTACATCAATAGGGTCTGAGAAAAAATTACATCTCTCCCTCTCTAGACACACTTTTTGTGATCTTCCTGCAAGAAAGGATTTTATCAATTTTAATGGTGGGCCCTGTATTCCATACCTTTGTAGCTTTTGTAATAATAGCTCATGATCCAGGCTGTCAAAAGCTTTAGACAGGTCAAGAAGAGCACCTAGAGTTTTCATTTTGGCTTCTAGGTTTTCAAAAATTTTAGTCACAAAATCATAAGTAGCCGTCTCAACAAACTTCCCCGAGAGATAGCCATGCTGAGAACCACTAAACATGTTATTGGACACAAAGAAGTTTTGCAGCCTGGAGTACATGGCTTTCTCAAATACTTTGGAGAATGATGAAAGAAGACTTATTGGTCGATAATTTTCCATTTTTGAGGAGTCACCCTTTTTTAGCAGGAGCTTTACAATAGATAGCTTTAAACTCTGAGGAAAGCAACCATTTTTGAATGAGTTAGTGACCATGAAAGAGAGGGGGAGAGCAATCTCCATTGCAATAAATTTGATCAAGTTGGTTGATATTTCATCATAGCCAGAACTATGCTTGTTTTTTAAGTTTTTTATGATATTAAGAGTTTCATATTCTGAGACAGAGAATAGAAACATACATTGATCGTTTTGTTTAATATCAATTTGAAAGTTATTTAAAGGAATTATTTTCTTGACAGCCTCTGGGGCCGCATTGGCCATGTATAGATTTATTTCATTTGAAAGTTTTTGTGGATCACCCTGTAAGCCACAATGGCTTTGATTTTTGGAGCCACCCCTGATCTCTTTTACAATTTGCCAAGATACTTTAGTCTTGCGGTCACTTGCCTCAATTCTTTCCTGATAGTGAGCATTACGAGACTGTGAAAGAAGAGAGTTGTATTTATGTTTTTCTGCTCTGTAAGCATCTTTGAACTGAACATTATGACTAGAAAGAGTTAGCAAGATGTCGAGCCTAGATTTGCATGCTTTAATTTCAGGAGTTTCAAAGTGTTTTTGTTTTTTGTTTTTCTGATTATTATGAATTAATTTTAGAGGGAAACAATGTAGAAAGTGTGTGTGAACAATATTCATAAAGAATGCCCATTGATTGTCTACATCTCTAGAGTCAATCATAAAGAGAGGCTCCCAATTGATCTGGCTAATTAAGAATTTAAATAAGTTTTTGTTTTCATCATTAAATATTCTTTTTTTATGATTGTCAAAATTGTCCAATTGAAAAGTTAAATGCCAAGTGGTCTGATGTATGGGGATTGAATACAGCGGAGGTGAAATCATTTACATTTGTAAATATATTATCAATACATTATTTTCTTGCCCCTTGCACATGTGTGTATTCAATAACTGACGGTTCTATGCTGAAAGACCTTACAAACATCCTTAGAATACCCGGCCACCTCGCACCCTCAAGCAGAATGTCCAGGTTGAAATCACCAGCTAAAAAAATAAATGAATTATTATCAACTAAATCATTTAAAATTACATCCAACTTAGCAATTAAAATTTGTGGATTTTCAGTCCGGTAGATACACATGATTACAATTTTCTTTCTGCCAACTTGCACTTCTGCAGCGGAACATTCGAAGATGAACTATTCTGATAAGCTTAAGATATCAGTTCTAGGCTTGGGATTGTGCTCGTCATTGATATATATTGCACTGCCACCATGTTCATTTGGAGCCCTACAATAAGATGATGCCAGCTTAAAATTCATGATATTGTAGTTTCTTTATTGTTCTTGTGTCTTCCAGTGCTCGGTTATACAAAGAGCAAAACAATCATCATGTTCATTTATAATAGAATTAATGGCATCTATACTCGTTCCTAATGAATGCGTGTTTAAGTGGATGATGGACCATTTTCTTTGATTGGAAACTTCCTGACACTGGAGTGCCTTTGGAAATTCTGAAAATGGTTAAATATAACACCATTTGGCCATAATTCTTCCTTCATTAAGTCAGGTTTCTTTACATCAGGTAGTGTAAGCTTGAAAGAACTCATGTACTTATCGTTTTTGGTTTTCATTCTTTCGCAACTCACCCCATGATCTAGTTGATGCTGCTTTAGGAAATTAAGTATTTCCTGGGCTTCGGTTTTGGGATCCAAGCCGGATAGGAAGATTCTCTGGATTTTTCACCCTTTTTTGTTTGCTGCTCGTTTTCATTTCGGCTACGGCGGCCATTTTCATTTCCCTCTTCAGCTTCAGTGACATTGTTGTTGACGTTGACAGTTTCTTGCGATGTTGCCAATGCCAAGTTCTGTTTCGGGATTAAGAAATCCGCGGATTGGCATGTTGATGCTTGTTTAACTGCGGAAGCTGTCGATTTCGTGCGTTTTCTCTTCTCCTTTCCAGGGTCCAATGTTTTTTGACCTGTCACATTTACGTCATGTGTCAGATTGATGATGTCTGTCAACAGCGACACTTTTGGCAGGAGAATTTCTGGCTTTCTAACCTCAAATCTCGGTTTTTCTCCTCTAGGATTTTTATGATTACCTTGTAGAGGTCTCTTTCATGGGTCCAAGCATCATCGGTTGCGTACTCAGGCACATGACGACACTTCGCCGTTTTTTGAGTTGCTGCTTGTATAAGGCAAGCTGAATGGTAGTTTTTTCGGCACACACCACACTTAATAAAGTTTTTTGTTAACTTCTTACAGTGGAAACACACTTCAGAAACGGTTTCACTACTATTTTCCGCAATTTTGTCGGGAGCTCTCACCTGATCGACTTTACCGTCCGCCATACTCAGTTATTATCAATTTACATTGATATTAAATTTGAGGAAGCAACGCAAATCATATTTGAACTAGTAGTCCACCTTCCTCCTCCCTTTTATATCTGTAATGTAATTAATATATCCCATATCAATTTTTAGAGCAATAATATAGCAAATGCTATCTATGAATGTAACTGGATAGATCAGAGCGAACCGATGAAGAAACTATTATTTATAATGTTAATGCGAGCTCAGAAACCTCTATCTATAGACGTTGGACCGTTTAGGCCCATGGATGCGGAAGCTGCTTTGATGGTACGTTAAATTGTGCTATAAAATCATATGAAGTCTCAGTTAGTGAAGATAGTGGGCCTGTATACAATCGGTCTCCATGATAACGGAAACAAGATTTATTGTATTTTCAATCCTTATTATGCCCACCGAAATAATTTATTTTCTTAATTAATAGTTTCGATTTTCTGAGAGTTCTCACGGCAGTAGAGAGGTAGGTGTTATTAGTGATAACCAAGTTAACCTTCTGGGCAGCTTCTGATTTTATTCAGGTAAGGTATGATGACCAATTGATGAGGTTTAATATCATTTATTTCAAATTTTTGACACTTCTCGTTGGATACATTTCAGTATCTTTGATGCTTCGCATCTGAATAACCACAGTTTTTACCTGCGTCATTTTACCAGAAACTCGATTGTGTACCTTCCAGTTTCTGTACCATTATTCAGAGGCGGAACGAAAAAACTAAAGTAGCTGCTTCCTGGAATCTGGAAATGGTGAGAGGGTGGCCTAGAAAGGCCACGGCACTTAGGCCTCAGTGGACCCTCTGTTTGTCGTCCCTAGGTCAACCAATACAGCCTAGTGTTGTAAAAAAGGTGGCGATGTTGCCCGAGGAGACTGTTTTCTAGCTGTCTCTCCACTTCTCCAAGCGAACTCGATGGATGCGATATGAAAATGTGACTCTTTAGTTCTTCTGAATCATTATCATTCCATAATTTTACTATTTTCAAATGCCGTTGGAAAGTTTTTTGGCTCAACGTTTCTTGCACCTCATTTTTGAAATAAGAGTCTTTAAATGGATTAAAACAGATGTTGTAGTCACTACAGCAAATTTCTCGGAGAATTTAATCGCTTTGGATCCAGGTGGTTTTTGTGATGAAGTCTTTCCCATTGATCCACTTTAAATATAAAGGCTCGGTCCTTTAGAATGTTGCCAAGATCTTCCACTCATATACGTTAGCATCATATGTAGTGGTTCAGGTTACAAAATTCATGAGCCTATAAAAGCCCCTTGGTCTTGCTGGTATTTGAACTGTTTCAAAATATGTTTTGCAAAGAGCTTTCACCAAACCATTGAGAAGACATTTCTCACAACAAGTTATGAGGCACTAAATCGAACTTTGAGTTTTGATATAAAATGACAAAATTCGTTTAATCCAACAACAATATTCAAACAATAGTAGTAACTATGGAAAATCGGATATCCTTTATGACGATGGTGATCCGCTGATATTCTATGGCGAAATATATCCTATGAGATATGTGCGTTGAGTGATCAACAATGAACGTGCAAAGAGTCTATTCCAAAAGTGAAGTATATGCAATCATATCCTAACATATTCGTGCTTAATATTACATTGGTCTTCGAAATTATAGTTATATACTGATAATAAATATATTTAAAACACATCGAATATGTAGTAGTAGTCGTAGTTGAATGGAAGCCAAAAAGCTTTGCCGATAGGTTCGGGGGGCCCTTGTAACATATCCCAGAATTTTATCAAGCACCCACCATACCTCCAGTTTTCTTTAGTCAACCTCCTGATGAAGTTCACCACTTCTCTCCATGGCAGATACAGTGACGTGCCGAGTTCTTGCAAAGACGAGGCTTTTGCCCAGCCAATGGAGAGGGGCTTCATCCTCCTCCCCAACCCCCGGCAAGTAGCGTTCCTCCACAAGGCCATGAGGCGCATGTGTATCCTTAGACGGCAGTGTCTTGCAATGACTTCTACAGGGTGCTCCCTCGCCGGGAACCATTTCATCCTGGTTTTATCAAGCTCAGCGATAAAGTTCATCCAGTTCTAAAAGAACCGATTCGAATATTAAAACATAAGATGTTTAGGGACACTAACCACAAGAATAATGATAGTTTTTCGTTATTAGAGATTTTAATGCTAAGCTAAATAAAAAAAAAAACAGATCGATTAATCCTGAATTGTCTATAAATATCTTTTGGTAGGAATAAGGCAATGCATGACTTTCTTTTTCGTTATTCCAGACTATGAAAGGGGCTTATACATACGCTTCTTTTATGATGCAGACAAGATCTAAGTGATGTCTCCATATGAAGAAAACCATTAGAACTTCAAAATTGAACCTAATTTAACAAGCATTTTCGCACTCTCAAAGAATAACATTAGATAATTTAGTAATATACGCTGTTTAACCTTTTAGAATTGTAGCATTATGTAGCACAACTTTGATTAAATCATGGACGAACTCTTTGCCTTTTAATGTCAAACCCACTTAATAACTTGTTTAACAATATGAATGTAGTAATTATTATACTCTTACTCAAACAGATAATTCGTTGTGGGAATTTAGCCTTAACTGCTCTGTAATTGAATGGTATTTCTGCAGTAGTGAGAGAGCATTTTGTGGTACTAAGAAGTACAGCCAATGAATAGCAATAAAATAGGATGAGCTAAAGCTAAAATAGTACGATACATGCTCTGGATATGACGAAATGGTGACTAAGGGATTTCGACAGTAATTCTTCAATACTATATTTCCATTATTGATGGAGCGATCTATACTACTAGACGTGTCTAAGAGTAAATCATTTTAATATTTAAATATATTCATCTAAGGTGTTGCTGTACCAAAAAAAAACTAATTTTTAAAAAATAATATAATCGTTTATTTTCCTATTAAATTAACAACAATTAGTATTCTACCAAGCGGCTACGGGAGCATTGTAGGCTAGTGGAGCAACAGTTTTGGCTACTACCGGCGCAGAGTAACTCGCTACAACGGGAGAATATGAAGCGATAGCCGCCGGAGCAGAATAAGCAATCGGAGCAGGTCCCGAATACGAATATGGCGCAGGCGCAGAATATGCTACAGGCGCAACGTAGGCAGATACAGCTGGAGAACCATATGCGGCGTAGGCAACTGGATATGCATTGTTTGCATAACTTGATACTACGGATTGACTAATAGCGGGAGAAGAGTAAGCGGAGAGTACTGGAGCCTGGTCTGCATACGATGAGTATAAAGGAGCTGGATACGATATTTGCGGAGCTGAATATGTAGATACGACGGTAGGCTGGCTTATTATTCCACCGTTGGCGAAAGCAATAGTAATTGCTATAATGATGAGCTGAAAAGAGAAAGTTGTGTATTATTTAAATGTCAGTTCAAATTTGTTACTGATTGTCTAAAAATATATAGATGGAAGTAATTTTGGTATTAAAATACATATTATTAGTTAGTTAGCAAACTGCATCTTGTGATTATTTTTTGTGTTGAAATCCAAATTGGTTTTCTAATATACAAATTCGGTTTCGAAACGTTAGACACAAATTTATAAGTCATTATATTACTATTACTATTATATGACAAGCGTTGAAAGTACTAGTTTTCAAACGAGGAAGTTTAAAATTTTTTGAAGTTGAAGACGTACTTTCATACGAGTAAGTACACTATTTTCCCTACAACCACCAATGAAACGATTCGTAAGGACACCATTAATATTACACACGTGGTGAAATCAACTAGTTTTGTAAAGTAATTGTGTCAAGTAAAAGTGTCAAATCAAACATGCTGTCAAATTGACACCGTCTGCAATATGTTCAAATAGAGTTGTATTGAAGATACTTCTCAAGAATAATTTTACATAACACGTGTGATATAAGGTGCTTTCTAGCTAAGCTAATTGTGTTTTTTCTCACTTTCATAATATTCCCACGTTATCGTATCATCGGCCAGTGCTGGTTTTCTGTTCGTAATCATAAAATCGTTATTTGCGGAAATTGCCGTTTGGATTTAGAATACTTTTAATTGTGTGCATACAGCAATAAAATATCAGGTAATGCTGCCATAGTAAATGAAATTGTAAGCATTAATTATTTCGATTTCCTTACGAATATGAGTAAATGTGCAAGGAGTGGATTATTAATTGTGGTAAGTATTTACTTCACAGTCCCTTGTAATATTGTTTAACGTTTTTGATTACCTATCATATTTATCGAGAAAATAAAAGAATGGCACGCAATTATTTTCGTGCCACTAAGTTATTGCAAGTCATGGTGCAGCTATAAATACACTAAATTATTATTGTGTAATGAACCTTTTTGTAAGGAGTAAAATATTTATAAGCCTTGATATAAGCCATAAATTATAAGTATTTAATCACATGTCTAATCAACAAAAGATGGATGAATAATGCTCCTAAATTGAGTTTTACAGTTTTTCATGTTTTCCGGTTGAATTTTTCCTATATATGGAGATAATTAGGGATTTCAGCAACTAACTATTTGTTATCTTCTCTTTTAGTTTGGGTTAGTTTTGGGATATATCGGGACTGAAATTGAAAATAGCATACTTACTTTAGAAACCATTGCAAACTGCTTTGATTGTCCTTTTGATAACACTAAAAGACAACAACTGATGTAGTCCGCAAATTAACGTATGTTTTATACTAAAATAACGTTGACAGCTGTTTCCAAATATTAAACTACTTTTACCGATAAAGGTTAATTTTGATACTTTTGATATTAAAAGTGGATCATTTGCTTTATAATCGCATTTCAGGTTATTAGGTAATTTAATCAAACTGTGAATAACATCTATATGTGTATGCGAGGTATTTTTAGTGTCAAAGATTTATGTCCATTTATCTTGCAAAAATATATTTAGATGTTCAATGGAATATTCTCATATTAGGGTTTGGTTTTAGATAATGCGCACTAGTATAATTGTTAGTTTAATTGGAATGGAAAATCTTATTTCACCTGCCATAATAACAGAAATATGATTTTTTTTTTAAGTTTAAGAATATCAAAAGGCCTACTCGTAAATATGTATATGTACTATATATAATAACAGTTTAAAATTTAATCTCTCAGATAACAATTTGTTGAACTATTGAACTATTACAGCAAAAATATGAGTAAACAATCAATAAAGGCAGTTTCATCCCAGAAAATAATATGACTGAACTTCATGCATATCCTGACATAACGAACGTCCTCACAGACTAAAGCTAAGGTATGGCAGCTTAGATAGACATGTTATCCAGCTATTGGGTGTTGATTGATAAAAGTTTGCATAAAAAATATCAGGATAGCATGCAGCAGGATATCACCACCTCTGCCAAAGATTGAACAAATTATGGGCTGAGGCTAGTTAGTTCCTGGTTTACCTATAAGAGTACAAGATCGGTGTTGGGGCCGAATATCTCCGTTAGTAGGGAGAAATTATATGAAAAAATAGGGGCACTTTGTGCTTTTCTATACGCACCTTTGAGATTATTACATATTTACAGGACACTCTGTAAATGCCAGTATTTCAAAACAACCTTATTTCCTTATAAATGTTGACATCTTAGAAACTGCACTAAGCCACAGTTTTATTCCAGTATACTGCAAAGCACATACAAACAATTTCAATTATCTGCATCATCATGCACTATATTAGAAACCTACAGTGTAGGTTTCCCATAACGAATAGGCAGAGAGCAACTGGAAATTATTATCGCTGCTGCGGCGCTGTTGCTGATGACACCTAAGGGTATGTCTGTATCGTGGAAAATCGGCAGCTTGTTTTAAATAACGTGACAGAAAAATTACATTTATTAGAAAATAGAGCATGCCAAAATATATTTTTTTTCTTTAAAGTATACCGTGTAGAATATAGTACTAACATATAAACATTTATAATACAAAACTTGAATCAAAATGGAAACACAAAAAATATTTTCCGCCAGAAACTTTACGTATACTAGGCCTTATATCACTATTCACCACCACACTGTTCACGAAATCAGCGGTACGCGCTCTTGCCGCGCACGCCTACAACGTCACGTAGCCTGCACTCGTCTAGAAGAAACTGGCCGCCATGTTCATGAAAACAGAGTATCCATTCATTTGAACCCAAATATTACATTTCATGCGTAAGTAAATAAACTCATAGTTGTACTTTTCGAACATTATGTTAGAAAAGTAAATACCTATTTTAACTATTTCTTGCTTGTTATTCCACGTTTAAAGTGTCGTGAGTTAATAGAATCCGATGCTTCTTTGTCAAAATTATCAGTTACAAAACGTGATAGAAAATTAATTAACACTTCAAATTTTGTTGATATAATGTCACGTAGCAGAAAAATAGGTGATCCTTAACAACTATGCTATGAAAATTACTTAACAGAATTATTTAATATAATAAGAGGACCCTATTTCAAGTTGATTTATGAAAAAAAAAAATGGAGATATATATATATTTCATAATATTAATATTTCAATTTTGAACTATTTGCGATGCGTAGCAAACAAACGAGCGTGCTTATTTTCTGTTGGTCATATACGCGTAGGTATACAGTCGCTCTTCCCTCTCCCTGGGCGGCGGGATGGCGTGACTGACATGCCGCGGTCTGTTTATCAACATTTTCTATTCTGTGATTTCGCTTCGTTTCGTTTGTTTGTGTATTGTCAATTTTCTTTATTATGAAAGTCAATTCAGGACCGCCCACATTTTTTGGGTTAGTTGGGGTTAGTTTTTGTCGGTTGCGCTTCTAAAGCGAGCAGAGGGTCAGGAATGAAGTGTTCAAATATTTGAAGATAAAACGTAACGAGGGATCCTGTACGCTCGATACAAATATGTTCCAGGTTTCAGGTTAAAAAAACACAAAACAATTATTTTTCCTGCTTTTTTTTTTAATTGAAAATTAATATAGAATACCTAAATTCTTATTTTTTTTAGAAATATTGTTATTTTTGATAGTGCTATTATTAACTAGACCCGAAAAATACTTTAGATTTTGTCATAAAACAACAAATATTTTTAACAAAAATATAGAATATGTGTGCAATATACTGATAATAAATACACCATAAGGAAGTTGCCAAGTGGCATATATGACTATTTTGGCGATCACTTTTTGGATAATTGTGCATTAGGGTGGAGTGAAAAATGAATTTTTTTGATTTTTTTGATGTAATAGTTACAAAAAGTTTCCATTAGGATCACATATTATCCATACCAATTTTTGTTTTAATCGCTTTATATTTAGAGGGTCCGCCAGACCCACCAATGTTAGAAAAGAAGTTGAAAATTGCAACTTTTTAAATTCGTATATAACTGCATTCTTTACGTGTAAATGTTACTAATAGCAAAATTTATACTCAGGTTAGTCATATACGCAATACTACTACTAATGGTAATTGCGATCAATCATTTAGAGGGTCCGCCTTCCGCCACGGCTGCGACTTTAAATATAACGTTTTACTATTTTATTTAATTCCTTTAATTCGAGCCCCGTACTTAGTCCGTGCCTGTCGTAAGTGAATGAGCAATTACCATTAGTAGTAGTATTGCGTATATGGCTAACCTGAGTATAATTTTTGAAATACGAATTTAAAAAAGTTGCAATTTTCAACTTTTTTTCTAACATTGGTGGGTCTGGCGGACCCTCTAAATATAAAGCGATTAAAACAAAAATTGGTATGGATAATATGTGTTCCTAATGGAAACTTTTTGTAACTATTACATCAAAGAAATCAAAAAAATTCATTTTTCACTCCACCCTATTGCGCATTGATGGCCAATGCCATGAATTAATAAAACTCGTCTTGAGACAATACTTCAATATCAGAATTCATCATTAGGTAACTTAAAGAAACAAGGCATTGCGCCAAGACAGAATACGAAGTATGAACACCAAATGAAGTTTATTTCGTAATGAATGAAATTTGTTGGCGGCTAGCGACACCCCATAATCAATCTATAATCAATCCTCTAAACAATTATCAATTAAACGTAAAATGGTTTTTTCCCGAACTGTAACATGAAATTTATTTTTTATTTATATGCTTATTTCAATATTAATAAATTGTTCTTTTATGTCTAGTCATTTTCATTTTCGTAACGGCTTATTATTTTCTGCTTGACGCAGGCTTGTATCAATGTTACCTGACTTTAAACAGGTGTCCCCTAAAATGTTACGCCTATGATGCGCCGTCGGGAGAAACATGACGCAGGCGCGTCGTTGTGGCCGTACATGAATGAAATGTTTGACGCGCTTCGGCCGCCATCTTCATTATTTTCATTTATTACTTTAAATTACATTTTTTTCATTCATTACTTTTAATACATTAATATTTCTAATGTTGGCATGAAAACATTTGGTAATTTGTGAATTGCCTGTTTTGTCTATTGTTTTTCTATGTCTTTGTATTTAACTCTTTAAACTTTTGGGCTCAGGTATGTTAAAGTGTGAAGCCCAATTTACATATTGATACTTGTCACATTTGACAAATGGCTTATTTTTTTCTTTGAACGCAGATGACACATCTTCATCTTCAGCTTTGATTTTTTTTAGAAATTTCTAAGGATTTTCTTCGAATATGGTATTGGGTTTTACATTATTTATCACATGCGATTACTTCTTATTCAGCCAGGCAAAGAGAAAGTTAGTAAATGGTTCCTTCTTTGTGTTTGCCTCATTATAAATGGCTCAAAAGTAATTTGAATTAAATTTTCTTGCACCATTTGTATGCTTTTCCATTCAAGTCATAAAGGGATGACATTTAGTGTGCAAGATCCTCCACACCAATCTACACATTGTAAAAATGTATAGCATCTGGGCAAAAAACCTCAACTTTGGAATCATCTTTTTATTTGCCAAGACCATTAGCATGGCAACTACTTAATACTAGTACTTCTTTTTAGTCATGACATTTACAGAATATTGTTCCAGAAGCATTAAAGAGACATTTGCACTCCCCTTTTTTAATTTGTTGTATTAATTTGGTTGACTCTCTCATGCAGGTGCCAAGTGAGAGAAATCTGATGGTGTTCATAGGTTGAACTGAAATGAAGAATCTATTAAAAAATAGAAAACAGTTTTTGGAATTATTTAACGCATAGCATTGCAAATATACATCATTTCAGCTTATAATTTTTTGAAACACATATATAATCCCTACTTAAATAGATATACTGAGCCATCTAACAATTTAATTTAGAACTTATACTCTAGCGAATATGCATAAATTTTCACTGAGGATAAAAAAGCACAATATTTAGAACTGTCATTCTTCCATCTACACTGCGATTTTCTGTCAAAACTGCATGCTTAATAAAATGTTAATTTAGTAGGGTAAACAAGGGTCTTACTTTTACAAATTTATCATAACGATCTAATTGATTAGCATCCGCAATATCAGCATCATTGTCAGAAGGAATGGCCCCTAGCGGGCCTTGCACTTAGGCCACCAACTGCGCCCGTTGAGCCTTCAGCCCGCATTGGAGAACCTCTAAGATGCCGGTCTTCCTTAAAAAAGTTGGCATCTCCTTTAGACTAATGCACTGAATCTGGCTCGATCGGAATCATGCCTACGCAAAGGCAGGGCGGGGCATACCGTAAGTAGATGGTATGGTGTCTCAACGTCCTCTATCCACCATCTACACTCCCTCTCATCTGCAATTCTCAGCAGAATCAGGTGCCGCCTAAACATACAGTGCCCTTGTAGACTCCTATCAGGGCCCTGTACTTCTTCCTAGGTAAGTCCAACCACCCCCTGGTGAGACTCTTCGCGGGCCCATGTATCATGAGCCTAGTCTGTCTCATCCCCCCCAGCCGTCTGCCATACCTCTTCGATCCGACCTTACGTTCAGGTCTCCAAAGATTTTTCGCGAACACTCTGGGCGATCTTAACACGGGGATCAGGCTCTAAGTATCTACGAGCGGAGCCTTCTCTGGCCAAGGCGTCATCGGCCTCGTTTGCCGGTACACCCGAGTGTACCTAGAGCAGCGTAACCATTTATGCTTTGCAAGTTCAATCAGCCAGCTACCACATATTTATTTTAAAGTCAAATAATCCCTAGAAAGTGCATCAGAGACCCAAGAACTGTAAACATCTCTGTCTCTTTCCAGAGAATTTTTCTTCTTGGATAAGGTATGTATCCACTAAGAATGAGAATTCCTATAAAATTTTCTAATGCCTATACAACTATAATTTTGTTGTGTTCATTTTTCACGGCACCATATTTATTAGATTCATTTGCCCTCAAGTCAAAAATCTCCTCATCGAAAAATCTGGAAGAACCAGTCTCTAGGAGTATCTTCTGTATTTTCATTCTCAGTTGACCAATCATCAGATATTTCTACTTCTACAAAAATGTATCTCTCCACCCAATGACATTGCCGCCAAATTTTCGGAACGGGTCCAGTGTCACTCCTTGGCATAACATGCCTCCAATAACATATCGTCAGAAGGAGGAAGATTAATTTCAGTTGGAGTTCTTAGTTGACTTGGAAGTAAATTATCGGGAGACATGTTATCCTCCTCGCCGGAATCCTTATCCGTTTCAGCAGCATCATCTGGAGAGAGTAAAACAACATAATTTGCTTGAGGATGAGAAAGATCGTCTTCGTCTACCATAGCCAAAGCTTCGTGTAACGAAAATTCTTTGAAATTAACGATGCATTATAAGATAAATATATTTTTATAATATTTTATGTTATACAACTAAAGATTATAACAAAAACATGTTACTATTTTTCTTAGGTGATGACAATAACATGCGTTTAAACCTCGCGACATACAGGTTGGTACCGACCAATCGCATAAAGAAGAAAGGGGGAATATTGCCATCTTAAGTTTTTAAACAAAAGATTAAAGGCTATTACCATAATCTTTGGTTAGAATAGTTATTGGCCTATAGTAATTATCCAAGAAAACCGTATTTAATATTAACTTCAAATTAAATGCATTAACAAAAAATATGCACGTGGCGATTTTACCCTCACTGTACGGGGAAATACCGCCATCCCTTTGGGATATTATCGCCATACCTTTAGAAGATAACGTGAAAAATTTTACCCGTCACTTATAACTGATTTCAATATTTTGGAAGGAGCAATAACATCACATATATTAAAAAGTTTAATTCAAAGTATCTTTTTTTCAGTTAAAGCAAAAACATACATATTCTTACGTTTGATTTTAAATACAAACACCAAAACCTTGTTTAGACAAACATTAGAAAACCTAAAAACATGAAAAATAATTATTTTAGGGTCACACAATAGTCACATAAATAATCTTTTGCACTATCCCACCCAGAACAATCAGCATGTGCCCATTTGCCACATTTAACACATCTGCACCATAACTCGTTATCCTTGCCCAGCCCATCACAAATAGGACAAATATCACTGACGCCGCTCTCTCCCTGGGGAATATCTAAACAGGTCGAGTCAAAAGTAATATTTTTCCTTCCTGACTTCTTTCGTTTAGTGCATTTCTGTTTTTTTCGGCATTCATCTTCTTATTTCTCTCTTTAACAATTTTCTTATTGGCAGTTTCTCTCTTTTTTTTTATCAGTTGATTCAAAAATAGATTTAAATTGTCATTATTTCAGAATATTGTTTTCGTTTATTTATTATCGAAGGTTTTTTTAAAGGTATAGAAGTCAATTCACTGAAAAGTTGCTTGGTCACTTGTTCTTTTGCCGCTGATGATACTTCACTAGAAGATCCTGGTATTAAGTCGACATTAATTGGAGTTGAAGGACATGGTTCAGTTGCTCTAGAAGGGCCTGCTTTTGCTTCATAATCTACTGGAGTTAAAGAACCTGGCTGAGGAACGTTTGTTCTTATTTTGTTTACTGCTGAAGTCGAGCGACTTTGCTGACGAACTTCCATCCTTGTTTCTTTTACTTCCTTTAAGTGACCTAAATTTTCCTGATCAACTCTAATGACTGGCAAAGTGATCGTTGTATGAATTATCGGAGTAAAATCAACATCCGTGAACTTCTCTGGGTTTAGCGGAAATATTCCTGTACTCTTGAATCCAGAAACGGCCTTTTCGATGGTTGCTACCCTTTCATAAGCTTTTCTAAAAAGAGAAGCCAGATCAAAGGGAGTAATTTTAGCATAATGTTTTGATTTAATAAATAAATCACATTCTCTGTTGAACGCTGATTTTATGGCGCTATAAAATGATACATCCAACGATTGGAACCTATGTGAAGTGTGTGGTGGTATTGTGACAACCGTTATGTAGTTTTCTCTACAAAACTCAAAGATCCTTAGCGATTTGTGGCTACAGTGATTATCCATTATTAGCAATACTGAATCATCTTCGCTTGGCTTGGCAAGCTGTGTAAAATGTTCTAACCAAGAGTAAAATATATCTTCGTTTATCCAACCGTTGTCTGAATATTTATAGGTAGAATCCTCAGGTCCATCTCTAGTCAGTAGGGGACTTAATCTCTTTCGCGGGAAAATAAATAAAGCGAGAATGTAATTCCCGGAAGCACTGAATGCACAATTGACAGTGACATTTTTGTCCCTTTCCCAGCTGACCACACCTCCTACTTGTTTTTGCCCTTTTGGACCAAGTATTTTTCCAGGTTTCTGTACGGTTGAAATTCCAGTTTCGTCACAATTGTAAACCCTTGAAGCTGGAAAGCTGTGTTTTTCAAATGCCTTCTCAAGATTTTGAAAAAATAGTTTTACTTCTTCCTTGTTAAACCCTTCAATCCTGCTAACACTGGTAGCTTCAGGTTTCCTATGGCTTATTTGTGGATGTCTTCTCAGAAACCCCTCAAGCCAGTCTGTACCGGCTAAGTCAGTATTTTTATTAAACGGATTCTGTGTGTTATTTTTCTGTGCAAACTGGAAAGCAAGACGACGAAGATCAATAGGTGTTATGCCATAAAACATTTTTGCCATTAGAATTACATGATCAGCAATTTCTTGTTCAATTTCCTGGCTAAATATAGATTTTCGTCCCAGCATATCCTTTACGTAACTATTTTTCTTTAGGTGATCCCTTAATGTAGTCCTAGGAATGTTCATTCGTTCTGAAACTTTTTTCGCAGACTCTCCCGAACGCACACAATTAATAGCTGTCTGTAACTCTTCGGAGGATCATTTTGCTCTTTCTGTTGTCCTTTTTCTGTGTCTTGGCATGGTAGAGACAAACGGAAAATAAAAATATTACATAATAGTAATTTACAAAGTAACTACAGGCATTCGGGGAATATCGCCATGGCGAAATTGCCCCGATCATTCCTAGCGATTTTACCCCCAACCAGTATTTGTTGCGAAAATTACAATTTTCGGAAAAACATATTCCCTTTATTTCAAACCTATTAGCACAAATCCTTTCGAAAATGTATTAGATGGAAAATAGCATTGTGTCATTTTCGTAGTAGTTTCATTAACGCACGTACCTCTTAATTTCGAAGTCCAAGAAATAATAACGAGCGGCGCACAAAATACTTTCACGACAGTCACATACAAACTAAAAAAGAAATGAGCTCTAACCTCTAACTAGCGCCACAGTTTATACCGTACCCGAATCAGTTAAACAACTCTCCACGTGTTTTGAAGCCAAGCGCTTCAACCAATAGGACAGCTGGGAGTTCTTATCTTGGGCCTGCGCTCAATGACTGAACGCTGCCTTTATAAATAAAACATCAGTTCGGCATATATGTATCTCCTTTCAATAACATACCGCCTGTGCGCGGCAACAGGAAAAGTATGTTAATTGAAAAGGAACCGAAAAGCGAAAACTACCATCTTGTTTGTTTGAGAGTCGGCTTTGTTTGTAGTGCTTTTTGTGGACTGCTTTCGCGAATTTTGTGTATTAAATCCATAGACTTATTTATATGCCTATGATTAGATCCTAGTTCGACTCTGTCCACGGCCCAGCTGACCGTTTAATTCTGACGTTTCCAACTAATAATGCGCATGCTCGAAATATGAGAATCCATGAAAAAATAGAATTTGGCTTCACTAACATCAAAGGTGCCGGCTCAGAGTTGTATAACTGATTCGGGTACGGTATAAACTGTGCTAGCGCGAATGATACGCCCCACCTAACCGACAGTCCTAAGGTCGCGTCAGATAGTTTAAAAACGTTTGCCATTGTGTTTAAATCGGAGGTGGCGGTATTGCCCCGTATGGCGGTGTTCCCCCTTTCTCCCCTAATTCGCGTAACAAAGCCAAAGTTCTTATGGTTGTAATATGTTTTGAATGGTGGGCAATGGAATATATTCGCGGAATCACGTGCATGCTGCTGTATATCCACTATAATACGGTTCTTACCCCAAATATTTTATCATTAATCTAATATTTCACTTCACACATGGCCTTCCGCTCGCTTCGCTCGCTACAGGGGCTCAACAAACAGGAACTAACCAAAACTAACCCAACGCATGTCCAATATCAGGAAAAAAAATGCTCTACAACAATTCAATCTTACATCTTTTCCAACAACTATCCACACATACAATAATTATTTACAGGTAGAATTTGTACTTAAATCCGATTGGGGAGCAGCAGTAAGATGCAAGTCAATATTGTGCTGTTATTGTTTTTACTCAACTCAAATCTGATTCGACGGTACCAACCTGCATGTCGACGCTTATATGACAATATATAACAGTATCATAGTATTAGTTTCTCACGTCCTTTATCTAGGGCCATACATTTTTTCTGTTCTAGTAGATCTTCTGTAAGCATTTCTAATTTTGTAGTCCATACGCTAGGTAAGATTCTGTGTTTTTGAGAGGTCCCCGCGATGTTTTTGCAGAATTATGTTGTCTAAGGTGTACTTATTAAGAATCTTTTGGTTACCAGGCCCAAAAATGGCCAGTTAAGTTTTTATACAGGGTGGTCACCTTATTACTGCTAAAACTAGGGAATTAAAATGGTTTGACACATAAAAGTTTTTCATTTACTTAAGCTATAGCTTTTAATGTTTTGTCATTGTAAAATGAAGTTGACAATATATCAGTAAGATAATTTCATATTACAGGGTGGTCCAAATTTTTAATTAAAAAAATGCAGGTAAAACATTATGAATGCATAATTATATTTTTCAGTTATTTAAACAGATTTAGACTTATTCATTGTAGGGATTAGTGCAGTGATTTAATGTTTGACAATTACAAAAGGAGCAACACGCCAACTCAGCAATTCTACAGCCGCAACTATTTTGCCGCGAACATTTCGAACAATTGCAGCTCGGTACAAGCTCTTCAGTTGGAGGAAAAAGGTTCGTTACAGACTTTGGTAAGAGGCAACCGTTCTCGATTTTGTATCCAAAACCAAGGGGATCAAGAAGACTTTGTGTTCTCTCCAAACAATGAGTTTGATTGTAAACAATATAGAAAGCCCGTAAAATATGATATCTAATATTTTAAGTAGAAGGGTGGTAACTTTTCTAGAGAGACGGTCTTTTGGTGATGATAAATCCAATATCTCAGATCATTAAATGTTTTGCAAGAATTGTTCTTGCGGTATACTTTTACCAAAAACTCCTCTGCATGTCGAACAGAACTCTCTATTTCGATTTTGGATAACCCTAAAAAATATCAATCAAAATAAGTACATATACGGGGTATAATTTGTATGGGTAGGTATACCTTGTGCAAAGTTTAGAAGACATTTTTCTGGTTCGGCATTAAGAACAGCACGTGCTAGTATAATCCGCCCCTGTTAAGTGGTAAAGTGCCGGAAGTACCAAACAAGTTTCTGTTCCACAACGACCAGCCATAACATGTAATGGAATGTCTCGTTTTGTAGCTCCTGCTTTTGCTTTTATCCAAAGTTATATTAAAATAAATATTAAAACCAATACAGCAGGTTTAGGTTTTAACTTTAATGCGGTAGCTTCAAATGTTCTAAAATGGTATAATGCCATTATATAATATCAGTATCTGACGACAGCTTCTTCTATCTCCTTTTTTTTGCAACATATTTAAAAACTCGGAAGATGATAACGTTGATTGGAAAGATTCAGTATTTGTAGCGCTGCAAATCAGTTGAACTTCTGGCCAGAATTGGTAACCATTTTTTTAAATAAATGAGCGAAGAAAGGATTGAAGCTAAATTTTATTTTCAGTAGAGCTCCAAAACTTTTTTTCTTGAACAGGTAAAGGAACATCTTCTGTAATTTCATGAACACAAATACACTGGTCATTATATCTTCGTAGCCTTTCTCCTGTTTTCGGTGATAGTTCTAAATAACTATCGAATACAAAGTCTACCCTATTAAAAGGATAGACTACCGACCTTTATTGATATTACGTTTTATTCCAAAACGAAAAAAATTAAAATCTGGAAATTTGGTGTGCGGCTTGTCCCAAATTCGAGCCTCATCATTGGAATCTCAGAAACTAGAAGAGATACGAGGTCGGTTAAATGGAGGCAAAGTTGCGCAGTTTGATGCTGATCAAAATGCCACCGTACAAGTTTAAAAAATCCGAATACTTCCGAAGATTTTTGAAAAAATCCTAATATTCCCGATTTATTTTTTATTTTTTATGACTGTATTTGAATAGATATAGCAAAATAAATTTCACATTTTCATTGCTACTTTCGCTGTTCAAGATGGCGTTATCAGATTTTCAAGCCGACGTTTCGTCTTTGAGCTACCATCATCAACTTTGTTTTTTTTTAAATACGGCCCTGGATTTTTTATTGCGGATTTTAAGAGCTTCTAAGGTCCCAAAACCAATGATGTATCCAATGATGTATCGCACTTATTTTCATTCAATTATTCATATAAATTCATATTGGTGACATTTTCCATAAGAACTCATGTGTTAGAGAGAGACAGAAAATAGATTTTTAATAGGATTAAAAACAAAAACCTTTGTTTACGCATTAACGCTTTGCATAAAGAAAGCTTAAAAACTAACATAAGAAGTGGTTAATAAATAATATAATAATTATTAAAGTGTCAACCCTCAAACCATAGGCTCTAGGCCATATTTTTAGCAATTCACCCAAGTAATTAGTTGTGTGGGATTAGATTTGGAACAAATAATAAATCACATTCTTATTGTATCGCATACTCTTCGAAAAAGTCATTGTAATGATTTCCTGGTAAGATCTTACCAAAAATCTGTTTTCTGTCTCTCTCTAACACATGAGTTCTTTTGAAAAATGCCATTAATATCAATTTTATGAATAAATGCGATACATCATTGATTCTGGGACCTTAGAAGCTCTTAAAGTCCGTATTAAAAAATCCAGGGCCGTATTTAAAACAAAGTTGATGATGGCAGCTCAAAGACGAAACGTCGGTATGAAAATGTCATAACACCATCTTGTAGAAAAGAAAAAGTAACAATGAGAATGTGAAATTTATTTTGTTATATCTATTCAAATAAAGTCATAAAAAAATAATAATTAAATCGCAAATATTCGTTTTTTTCCAAAAATATTCGGAAGTGTTCGGAATTTTTAAACTTGTAAGGTGGCATTTTGAACAGCATCAAATTGCGCAACTTTGCCTCCATTTAACCGACCTGGTATCTCTTCTAGTTCCCGAGATCCCAATGATGAGGCTCGAATTTGGGACACCCTGTACATTCGATTGACTAGAAGGCATGGTGTTTAAAAATGTTATTAATTTTTTTATAACAAATTTTGAACCGGTTTTTTGGTGAAAACGTGAAAATACGTATAAAGCAGATTAACATGTTATTTTGGATATCCTGTGGTTTCTTCATGATCAAAATTATCGAAAGCTGCAGTAGTAAACTTGGAAGGATCGAAATGGGATGGTATTGGAACAATACTTTTACAGCTTTCGACAGTAAATGAACACACTCGCACTAACGCACAGTAGGTAACGCACATATGTAATATCCATATAATATGGGTTTCAAAGTACAAAAAAAATAACTGGCCAAAATCTTGGGTGGTAACAAACCAAAACATGTTTAGAATGGACTACAAAAGCATTATAAATTATTACATTGCGGGGACCTTTCAGCGAATACAGAACTATAGCTAGCGGCTGTATTATTATAGCTTTATAACTGTCATAAATTAAATTAGTTTATACATCGAGACATAAAACAACCGACATTCTTAGTACAGGTCTTAACAACCTTAACTAGAAAGTTGTATCGACAGCGAAATTACAGCGACAGAACTACTATTTTCACATAATATATTTTGCAGAAATATTAAATCAGGGATATTTTCGCTGACTTTCCTAACAAATAGCGTAGACAGATTTCAGGTTAGTTGGGGTGCGTTCAGAAGTTATCAAAGTCAGCGTCCTACATGTAGGATGTTATAACATATTAAACATGACTTAATGGGCAACCCAGTATATATAATTATTATTTACAGATTAACATCGAATAGTCAATAATCCTATTCTATTACCAAAGATTTAAATGTGGGATAATGTCATGTATAATAAAGAAATGTATATTAATCTATTTAGTGCAGAATCAACCGCAAACAATTAACTTAAATCGCATATCGAAAAAGATTTTCTCATTTATGTCAAGATTACAAACTTTCGTAATAACGGGAGTGGTCCGAATATCTGATTCATCTCGGTAAAGATCACTTGTTTAATATTGTTGTTTTTAATGAGTATTTTATCATTTAATTGTATGGTAAAACTAATAGCGTGTGACCTATTTTTTAAGTAATGAAATTTTAGCGTTGATGGAGCATTAAATTTAATTTTATGGCTTTATCATTTTTAAATGGGCAGCTTAGCTCGGTGGCTTATTTCCCATTGCGTTTAGGAGGCTTCAATAAATCTGCAAAATACAAATATGCCAAATGGCAAACATTACTATGTTTAGTAGAGTCGGGGAACTTAGCAGAGAGAGAGAGAGAGAGCCACATAATATAACTGTAACCGATAATTTTTAGCATAAAGTTCAAGTTATTATTTCTTTTCATTAGAGTGATATATTATGACACAGTTTCTTGCATGTAATGGGATAATTCTTTGGCAAAGCATCACGCTAGCAGAAAATTAATTCCTCAGTTTTTTGTATATCTTTTATTTTAAAAATAACAATAAAAACATGCATTTTTTGAAGTGAAAACTTCTTTTGACGCATTCAGCACACTTTTTCGTGGATGGGTAGTGAAAGAGACTGAGCTATCTATGCAAAACCATGCAACGCTTAAAGCTGTCTACTCATGCAACGCTTAAAGCTGTCTACGTTCGGCTATTTCACGCTCATTCGAGATGTTTATATACTTACCATTTCTCTCGAAAACGACTGGGAATGGAAAGTTGAGATTTCACTACTTTTTCGGCAACATTTGAGGGCCGCCCTCGGTCAGTTGTTTTTGTCGATCCGATGTTCAGTTTCCAAGTTATCGGGTCAAATGTTGCTTAAATAAACGATAACTATCGGAAAAATTAACTAACATGGTGAAATTTTCTAGACACATCCTTTTTAACCCTATTGAAATTAGCACATTCGAAAAATGTCTAGTATTTCTTGGTCGTGTATATTTTTGAAAAAGAGGTCATTTTGGATCGTTCTAGCGCCGAAAAAATGGCGAGGGTCGAAAAAACTGAGATAACAGGGTATTTCTAGGAAAAAAATTTTAAATGCTTCATTGTCTCGAAAATGTCAGGAAAATAAATTTTTGTGAGAAAATGTAAAAGCATCGATATTTAAGCTCAGAACGTGAAGGTTTTTATTTTTTTTTCGAGAACAATATTATAATCACTTGACGAAAATCTACGCCAAAAACTGTACAAGAGGCCACTTTAGAAATCATTATGCCTTTTATACACGGTAGATTTAACATTTTCGCCTTTTCGAGTTTTAAAACTTAAAAGGCATTTAGAGTTTTATTTGAATTACTCTGTATACTTTGTTAGTTCCTGTAATATATTGAGTCGGATAATTATATCTCTATTAGCCAAAATTACCAATATGAAATATGCCGGTCTATACACATATATTCAGTTTTGAAGCACCTATTTACATCGGCGGCATAGCTCAGATTATGGACAAGTACTCGTTTATCATGCGAGAGGTACTGGAATTGATGCCCGACGCCTCCAGGAACCATTTTTTATTTAGTTTTTTGATGTTAATGTTGCTTTGTTGAACTTTTCATTTCTGTCGTGTCGTCTTAAGCGCATCCTCTTTATTTCCAATATTATCTCTTCTATTTTTAGGCGTTTGTTACAAAAATTAAACTGTTAATCATTTTGATGAATTTTCCAGTTTATGAGTAGATTCTGAAAATTCCTCTAAAGTTTAGGATCAATATTCTCATTCCGTGTTAAAAATATATGTATAGAAAAAGGTGACGCCAGCTTAGAATTAAAAAATAAGTACAATAATCAATAATTATGTATTAAACTGCACAAGAATTTCAGACTTATTATGAGACTGTTGAAAATAATATCAATCTTGACCCAAGCAGCTTTTGGGACTTGTGTATGGTCTAAGCGTGCAAGGCCTGGTATCCCTCCAGATGTCTGTTATGAGCTCTGTAGTGTCAGTGGTGCTCAGAAGGTAACTGACTGTATTTTGGCTAAGTATTTCAGCAGTCTGAGAAACCCAATCCTGAGTATTATGGTAATTTCACATTCTCCCCTATCACAGAGGAACAGATTAAAACAAGTATTAAGAAGTTAAAGCCAAAAAAAGCCATTGGTAATGATAACATTCCTTCATATATTTATAAGGGATGTTCTGATATCTTGTGTGCTACGTTAATGACAATTTTCAATCTATGTCTAAGGACAAACACATTTCCTGAATGATTGAAATATGCATCTTCAAATCAGGAGATATTTGTTTGGTTTGGTTAATAATTGCAGGCTCATTAGTGTTCTTAACTCCCTTGCAAAGATTTTGAGAGCGTATTGGATCAGGATATCCTGGGATTTTTTGTGAATGATTTTTCTCCTCGACAGCATGGTTTTCTCCCAGGTGTCTCAACCGTCACCAATCTGAGCATTCTCACAAGTTAAAGTTGGTAGCGAATTTTCAAAAGAATACATATCAACATCTGGGGTGCCATAGGGTACCAGGCATGGCCCTCTGTTGTTCTTAATTTTGATGAATGATTTACCAAACTGTGCAAAACATTCAGAGTGTCTCATATTTGTAGATGACTAAGTTATATAGGCATATATCTTTTTCTGATGATTGTTATGGTCTTCAGAGTGACTTGAATTCAATATCTGAGTGGTTTAATGTAAATAAAATGTCATTAAATATTAGTAAGTGCCATGTTTTAACTTTCACACGTAAAATAAAATTTACAAATTTTCATTACATGGTTCATGACAGATTCTTTCCTAGAAGTCCGAAGAAGGATAAAGAAAATTTCTCTCTGGTTTTCGAGACATCCCGAAACACAGATAAGTGATCTTTTTAGTCGACAATTATATTTTCCTGTGAGAGATTTGATAGAATTTTGGCATCGCCGTAAAGACTTTTAAAAATTACCCAAAATTTAGAGACTTAGGCAGTATTTTTAACAGCTAGAATAATTATCATAGTATTTGATATCGAATATCTAAAACACTAGAGTTTATATAGAACCTTTGTGAAGTGTAGCTACGCCAGCATAGTTCCATTAGTTTACTCTCTCGGGTACTAGATTTTTGAATAATTTCTATTGCATTCTATAACCGAGGAAATTTATCTATTTTACTTTATTTTTCTTCTCTGGCATTAATTTCAAAAACGTAACATTGCAATTTGAAGATTTCGTTTCTGTTAGGAATTTGCAACTTCGGCTTACGGAAAGGCTATTCCAGAGATAAAATATAAAAGAGAGATTGCCGATTCAATGATATTTTTTTAAGACAGTTTTCACTAGCGCCGCCAGTATCCTCGGGATGAATTACATATGGGTTGATCGGTATTACAGATAACTGTTTGTTGTTATGGGTCGGTAATGTAAATTATTTCCTTACCGACTGTAAGGCGCCATATTCAAAATTATTGTTTTATTTAAGCCGTGATCCGAAATTATTGAATTTGCTATTTTTAATGCATTTTCATTCCGAAACATTTTTTTGGCGGACTTTGCCCGTAAAATCTGCCAAAAATGATGTGTCGGAATGAAAATTCAGTAAAAATTGCAATTTCAATAATTTCGGAATACGATTTTATTAAAATTCGTATATAATTTTTCCGTTTTTGCCATTATTTAAAATATATTCGATTATGCTTTGCTCCTTTAGAAAAATGAAGGTGTTTCTGTTATTTGAAACACAACTTTTAGAGCTTACATTGTACGTAGAGGTAAAAAGTACCTAATAAGAAAATTGTTAGGAGCAAAGTACCTAGTTAGTATAGGCACATTTAAATATTTCAAAGGTTTTATGCATAATTATGTAATATTGACGAAAGTTTTGTGTTGCCACTTTATAATGTTGTAACGTATAATTTAATTTTAAGCATAAATTAGGTGTTAAACATCAAACGTTCTTTTAAGGAAAATTGTTCCCTTTTTATATTATAAAATAGGGAAGTTTATTAATCTTAAATAAAACACATTTGATTATAAGAGGTACCTATATATAATTTTTATTTTAATCTAAACCTCAAAAACCGAAAAAAAAGTGAAATGTGGGTTCTCAGGAGGATTAGCCCTTAGAACAGTGGTTCCCAACTGGCTGGTCGCGCCATTTCGCCCCCAATGTGATCTCAATGGTTCTTTTGGGAGGTCCACCGAGAGTACGGGTGACAATACACTATAAGCTTAAAATTATTTAGATGATTGAAGTACATCCATTAAATATTCATTCAATATTACGAGGTGGCTAATCCCGATGTAGGAACCCGCGCAAAAATACAATAAACGCCAGCCAATTTAAATAAATGGGATATTGTAATTTTCGTTCTCCTGACACGCGACATTATTCAATAATAGCCGGCACTCGGCGGAAAAATGAATTGCAATGGAAAAACTTGTGTGGAGAGTGCACCGATGGAGCACCAGACATGCTTGGATCGAGGTCGAGTTTTCAGTCAACAGTTAAAAAGCTTACACCCCAAGCAAAGGGATTGCACTGCATTGTTTGACCTGCCTTTGCAAGAAGTGCTTGACTCTTTGATTACGTTTGTTAATTACATAAAATCTAGTGTTCTTAATAGCCATCTGTTCAAAGAACTATCCCAAGCTGCTATAAGTTGGAAACTCATTTCATTGCATCGGTGGATGTTGACGACGCGACATTCCCGATGAAGTGCGGGGTGAATTTTTGGAGCTTCGAAATGATTCCTCTGTGTGTGATATTGTTGGGGAAACACCCCAACACGTGTAGAAACTATCGTTTTTCACCGTATAGTTTGGTGATAACACCCTGTATGTATGTAGAATGAATGAGCCATAATTAAACACAAAATAGATTTATTTCACCCCGGGTACAACCCAATTTGTACATTTAAATCAGCAAATGTTAAGTTCTTCAAAACCCCTTAGTCCAACCCTAGACGGACGATCCCTTAGTTCGAACCTGTAAACCAAGTACTGTCAGTATAACAGATTACAATTCAGCAACTCTTCACTCGTAAAGGAAAACGTTTGTAATCGTTTTCAATTCAATGTATTTTTGTCTCCGTCAGCCTTATGAACAATCAGTCTGTCAAATAAAGAAAGAAAACAGCTTCTACCCTTGTAATCTCAAATAAATTCGATATGTGTTACCGCCCACTTTTATTATGTAGTTTTGCCGCTAGGCGACTAGCTGAAGGAAAGAAATTAATCAAGTCAGTGCTCTGCAAACACTCCACGTTGCTGTATCGGTCGTTATACCGAGCTCTAGCAAGTGCCTCTTCGCGCCAAAAGGTCAAATTCCTTTTTGGGCCAATTTCTCTTGTATGCACAAATATTAGAGAATATTTCGTGCACCTCAGTTATCTTTGTCCAAGGTTGGACAAAGACCTCCTTTTGAGCTTTTTTAAAGCAATTCTTCGAAGTTAGAAACGATAGCATCCCCGTTCCCGTTGGAAATTGGAACATAAAATGGCGGAAGGCAGACTGACATTCCTGGTCGAATTCCTGTAAAGCAAGGCAGGTAAAGCAGTCAAAGTGAAAAGGTATGCTGTGTGAAAGTTGCTAAGTTGGAGATTGGAGAACGAAGTATTAAAATAAGAAAGATGAAAACTAATTTTTAAATCAAACAATCAAGACTCTTCAGTAGACATTTCTAATTTTAAGAAACTTTTTGTAATTTTAGTTTTATACTTGAACGAATGATGAGTGATTGAAAGTTTTAGTCTAAGAATTGTACATATATATTTTCTATTTAACATAGAAACCACTGTTTATTTATCTCCATTATATTTAAATGCAATTTACACTTGCATTATTAAATTATATCAATACCAATTACATGTTTCAATTTCTCTCACCACCCTATGTTATACTGTCCATTAAAAGTGGTTAATTAAAATACCACACCCTTCTTTATGGTTTTAAGCAATAATAAAAGCATTTGTTTATCCCGACCAGATATATTTCAAGAAATTCGTTCATTCAATTTTGGTGTTCTATGCGTCATTCGAGTCCTAAAGTTTCCACGCTGTCTTTTCGAAGATTAGTGTCATTTTTGCTTCTATCTCTGTGAAAGTGGATATTCAACTCTTCGGCAGATCGAGATACAAGCTAAAGAAGTTAAATATTTCAAATGATATAAGATTGAATTTGAAAAAACTTCGTAAAGAATAATAAAACTTGTTAGGCATATGCAAACTCAGTCATCACATTAAATATACTTAATACTTATTAAAAAATATCATCACTTTTGTTAAATCCTACAATATATTTCTCCAAACAGTTGTTTCGGGATGAATGGGGGTTGTATGTTTAAGTATAAAACATTTGATAAATCCACGGTAATCAAATTATTATAATAGCAATGGCAAGGTGGAAAACCATGTAATAGATATTGACAAATTTTGGCAAAACTTGGGCGTAGTCTCCAAAATTGTGCAGATCGCCTGCGGAACATTTTGGGGGGTTGCAAATAGTTTTAAAAAAATTAAAAAGGGCCGCGAATAAAGAAGAGGTTGGGAACCATTGCCTTAGAGTAAAAAGTAACTATAATAAATATGTTCAAAAAAAATCTAGAATTACAAATGTTTTTTATTTTTAATTTCTTTTCGTCTTATATTGTCTTCTTTTGTAATTGTTTCCTTTCATATATAGTTGAACAATATTTCCGTACAACTAATGAAACACTTTCTTTATAAAATAGGTTTTGGACATCATTTTTGTGGTCCGGGCATGAAATCCAGCCACAAGTTATTATTTTCTTTTAAACTAAACATACCTTGTGTACTAAGTTCTGTATATATCCATGAGTAGGTACGATTTTCATTGTAATATCATAAATATTTATCAAAGACACAGCCATATTTAAATTAACATATTTCAGTCTTATCTTCTCATCATACTCTTTAAACATAGTAAAGGTGTGTTCAGGTTGAATTGACTTAGCAATTATGGGCTAAACTTTCTTTTAGCTGAAATGGGTTATGTAAAAACTGTGTTTTTGTTTGTTTATAAAACGTCTGTCTGAACATAGAAACACAAAGTTTGTTTTTCGGAAATGCGTCATTTCCGTTTTCCAGACTTTAGATTAGCTGAAATCGGTTAAATAAAAATTAGTTTTTGTTTAATATTCTAGACATTTAGTCACAGCCCAGGAATCAAAGATTTTTTTCCGGAAATGCATCATTTCTTTTTTTTTCAATTTTTTATTTTTTAGTTTAGAATAGCTGAAATCGGTTACATAAAATAGTATATTAAGATACTAGTTTTAAAAGACCATATTTTATCGCACGAGCACGAAATTAGAAAACGACCCGCTGCGGGGAATTTCCTAACGTGCGAGTGCGCTAAATGTCTTTTAAAACGTGTATTTTATACTATTTTTTTCTATTTTGCACGTTTTTTAATGAAAAACATTAATTTATTTAAGTCGCGATCAAAAGTTGGACGGCCATCTTGTCACTTTTGACGTCTGCATTATTTGAAATCCCATTCAAAACAGTGTCGAAATTTTTGCTAGCGAGCCTTGACATTGAACAATTTTGTTAATATCATAGCAACCAGTCAACAAAAGTAGTCTCGAAAAGAGCTTCTTTTCGACACTACTTTGCGTATCGAAAAGACTTCTTTATGATACCAAAATAGAAAAATAAGTTTTACCTTAGTACTTGAGACATTTATTCTAATCGCAAGAACTAAAAACTTTTCTCCGGAAATGCGTTATTTTCGTTTTTCAAAAAAATGCTTATTAAAAAAAAGAAGTCTTGTACGTTATATTATGTCCCGCAAAATTAAAATGTAATTTACAGCGTTTCTAGTATAAATTAACGAGTCTTACTGAATTTCAGTTTAAAAAATGCTATTTCTCAGGAAATGTTAATGAAAATAATTTTTAAGTATGTGTCCATTAAACAATACATCCCTATTTGCAACATCCAAGATGCCTTTGTTACAACAGCTCTCCATTTCAGACGACATTGGACAAATTAAGTATAAAATTCCACTGACATAAAAATCGTACATTCAAAACGACAACATATTCAAATTGCAAAATTAAATAAGCGCGCTACGCGCGCTTACGGACACCCGACTGAGACAAACTAACCCAAACTAACCCAAGCTAACCCAAACTAACCCAAGCTAACCCAAACTAACCCAAGCTAATCCAAACTACCCAAACTAACCCAAGCTAACCCAAACTACCCCAAGCTAACCCAAGCTAACCCAAACTTCAAATTGCAAAATTAAATAAGCGCGCTCCGCGCGCTGTCAGTGACCCAACTAAGACAAACTAACCCAAGCTAATCCAAACTAACTAACAAATTGCATAATTAAATAAGCGCGCTCCGCGAGCTTACAGTGATCCGACTAAAACAAACTAACTGAAACTAACCTAAGCTAACCCAAACTAACCCAAGCTAATCCAAACTAACCCAACCTAACCCAAACTAATCCAAACTAACCCAAACTAACCCAAATTACAAAGCTAAACAAGCCAAACTTGCAAAATTAAATAAGCACTCTTTGCGCGCTTGCCATAATCCAACCTGACCCAAATTGCACAATTAGTTTACTTTAAATTAAAGTTATTTAAATTAAATTAAATTTTCTTGAAAAACGGAAATGACGCATTTTCGGAAAAGTTATTAGTTTCTGCGATTAGAATAAATGTCTCAATTACTAAGGTAAATCTAGTTTTTATGTAACAGATTTTTAGCTATTCTAAACTAAAAAAAAAAAAAAATTTTTAAATTAAAAAAAAAAGAAATGATGCATTTCCGGAAAAAAAAAATTGATTCCTGGGCTCTGAATAAATGTCTAGAACATTAAACAAAAAGTAATTTTTATGTAACCGATTTCAGCTAATCTAAAGTCTGAAAAACGGAAATGACGCATTTCCGAAAAAAATAATTTGTGTTTCTATGTTCAGACAGACCTTTTATAAACAAACAAAAACACAGTTTTTACATAACCCATTGCAGCTAAAAGAAAGCTGAGCCCAATTATGTTGTCACGACAAACTGGCAGTTCAAGCTTTTAAATTTTTTGCTAAAAATTCTGATACGTATGTCAACGTCTGAGACTCAAAAATATCTACTTCGTTGCCTAGTTTAATTTCAGAAAAATCTAAATAATCCAATTCGTTGCAAGAAAAATTCTAACCACACAATTACTATATTTAAAATTATTACCTATTATTATTCTGTACATGGATTATGGAAAAAAAAAATTCAGAAATTAGAAAAATAATCTATGCTATACTATACTTATTATGTTACGTAATATATGGGGCTCCAGAGTTGATCGAGGTTTCCTTATATTACGAAATATTTCGGACTTTTGTTCAAAAATTATTTACATTTTTCCCTTGAATATCGATCTCTTCAACTCTTCAACTTTAGACTGAAAGTATGCACCTCCATTATTTCTAACTATAATGTTTTGCATCAATCAGTGTTGATCCAACTTATCACAAGGGTTTGGACTTCAACCTCAGTATACCAATTGGCCAGAGTCAGACTTTTTTTAAGACTTAACTAAGAAGAAAACAACATTAAATAGACGGTACGGCAAGACCGCACATACTTTCTAGCTCATTGATTCTGCCACAAAACAAAAAAAAAATTGGAACATAATTCCGCCACAGAATTAGGAAAAATTGAAAGGTCAATGTTTCCACTAGTAAATTGGCTTTATCTTATTTTTCCTAGGAAAACTAAACAAGTGCATATTATTTCCCTTACTAATTGGTAAATAAGTACAGAGTTTGAATAAAATCGTTAAAGCCGTTATCGATAAAATCGATTTTTTTTATTTTTTTCCAAGAGTATAGTGGTATTCACCAATTTTTCCCGGTAAAATAGTGCAGTACATGGTTAGTCTTACTAAATGGTAAACATGTAGAAAATTTAAAGAAAATCGTTAGAGCCGATTTTGAGAAAATCAGTTTTTTAATTTTTTTCTTCATATAAACTACTTACCCTTAATTTTTGAGGTTAGAAAAAAAAACTGAAAAAAGTTCTGGAGATATTCATCAGCAACTCCCAAATACCGATTTTGGTCGAAATCGACTTAACGGTTTTGGAGAAAAGTCGTGTGACAGACAGACACACACACAGACACCCACACAGACACACATTTTTTTGGTAATTGTTTACTACTATATCCACACCCAATTTTGACTAAATTTTGTAAATTATGAATGAGTTAGTACTTATCTAAATATATATTTTTGATTAAAATTATTTTGCGTAAATGATTTATAATTAAAAAGATATATATACAAGGTGATTCACGAAGATGGTCTATTAAGAAGTATCTGGGGAAGTCAACAAAAGTAAACGAATTATCATGATTTTTATTGGTTTCACCTTTGCGTCGTTATTTTTCATATTTCGACTGTTTTATGCATTTTTGTTTAATATCCTTTGTCTTGCTAAAACTTCGTCAATTATGCAGCTCCAAATTTATTGAGTAATTCACCTGGCCAGAACACGTTCCCGTGCAATATTGCTTCAAATAACAAATCTTTCCTTTTGACACCAATCATCATCAACACCTTTAAGCATGGGATTTTTTAGACGCTGTCTTTGTTATAAATAAGGTCAATTTCAACTTTTTCAAAAATATTTGAAACATCAATGTGCAGTAGATTCACTATTCAATAGAGCAGAAATGATACTACAAATCTTGAAATTATCACGTTATTATCGTGCATTTTGTTTTTTATAGGTGCTCAAAGTTGAGCTAAAGATTGTAAAAACTGCAGCATTTTTTTTTTAAATTCATATTTCGAAAATTAACCGTTTCTGCGGAAAACAGTTCGCGATTTTAAAATATAACCAAATACCATAGAAAACTGCGGTTGTCACTATTCAATTGAACATAAATGGCTCTATAAATCCTGAAATTGTCACGTTATTATAGGGCATTTAATGGTTTCTATAGGCGCTCAAAGTTGAGCTAAAAATTGTAAAAAAAACCGTTCCAATTTTTTTTAAATATATATTTCGAAAACCAAAGGTTTCTACGACACACGGTGATTATTTTCGCGTTAGCAGGTTCGAAAGTATAGGTATCGGATCAGAAAATATGATTTTTCCAGAAAATTTAAAAAATCAATTTGTCGATAAAAAATTTTCGAAAAAAAGTTTAAAACTGCAGACCCTCAAAAAATCGCGGCTTAAAAATATAACCAATACCATAGAAAAAACGGCTTTCACTATTAAGCTTTTTCTACACCGAAAAGCTGTTTAGTGGTTCTCAGTTCTCAGCACAGTTACCTTAAGGCAGGTCGATGGAGACTGCTATCTTGGGGGTCTAGGACAACGGCAATCTGTCTATGGCGTATTCCTAGATCTGCCAAAGGAATGACATGGCAGAAGTTGATGAGGAGGGCTTATTGCAGTTGGGCAATCCGCAATCCGCCCCCCATCTGAGAGGTGAATTGAGCAGTCTGTTGGATGGCGGTGCCGGTCCCAAGCCCGGATAAAGGAGGAGGGTTGAGCGGGGGGCTAACTACCCATCCTCGTCAAAAGAACCCAGTTATAAAAACTGCAACTTTGCCTCGGATTCGGACGGATAAAAGTAACAAACGACAAATGCAATGGAAAAGGACGATTCATATTGGAACATCCAGGGCTGGTACAGACCCCTACAAACGCCATGCAATAACTCGAAAATATAGGAATGGACATAACAGTAACCAAGAAATAAGGTGGCCCGAAAACGGAAATATAAAGATAAGCAAATCTGTCATATTATTTAGTGGTAGCGAAAACGGAAAGCACGAACTTGGAAAGTGCTTTGTGATCAGAGAAGATTTGGTTCAGAGTATACTGAACTTCAAACCAATAAGTGAAAGAATATGCTACATCAGACTCAAAGGATAATGGTACAACATCTCGATCATCTCAGCACATGCACCAACCGAAGAAAAGGATGAAGCTACCAAAGATGCATTCTACGAAGCCCTAGAAAGAACGATAGATACAATGCCCAAACAAGACACGCGACTACTTTGTGGATACTTTATTGCCAAGACAGGCAAAGAACCTAACCTAAGTCCAACAATAGACAAACACAACCTCCATAGTATATCCAATGATAGTGGCCAAAAACTTATAGAATCAGCTGCATCCAATAATATGCTAATAAAGTCAACCATATTCCCCACAAGGACATTCACAAACAGACCTGGATCTCGAATGATCACATCACCCGACACCAGATCGGCCATATCATTACAGATGCTGGTCACGGGAGCAAAATTTTGGATGTAAGAAGCCTCAGAGGAATAGATGGGGATACAGACCGTTACTTAGTCCAAGAAAGAGTCAGAATTAGAATATCGATACACAAATACAATAAAACCAAGGCAACCCCACAATGGAACATGGACGAACTGCAGAATGAGACAAAACAGCAAGAATATAGAGAAGAACTCAAACAAACACTAAACTCTGAAATAGAAAGTAGTGAAATTGAAAAGCTATGGGACGTAACTGCAGAAATAATAACAAAAACCGCCGAAAATGTCTTTGGAAAAAGTAAAAGAAAGAGGAACCAAACATGTTTTGACGAAGAATGCCAAAAACAGCTAGGAAAAAGGCAAACAGTGTGGAAGCGAATGATGCAACTACAAACAAACGAAAGTAGAGAGAATTATGCAAATTTCCGAAAAGAAACAAGAACACTAATAAGAGAGAAGAAAAGAAAATATGAAGGACAGTAGTACGAAGCAATGGAATGAGATCGTTCCAAATCGGGCTCCAGAGAGTTCTACAGAGCAATTTCTTTGGAGAAGAGAACTTTTAAGCCCAGATCCATACCAATACGGAAAAGTAATCAAGGCTACATCATTCTAAATGACGGAGAAGGATATTTTAAAAACCTTCTAAACGTAAAACAGGAAGAACCGCACAAAGAAGAAACATACATCACAGTTAAAGAGCCCTTCTTGGAGGAAACCCAAAATACATTAAATAAACTAAAGAACCCAAGACACCTGGCTCAGACGAGCTACCTGCCGAATTTCTAAAATATAGAGGAGAGGCACTCCATCGCCAAATGCACCGACTAATAACTCTTATATGGCGAAAAGAAAAAATACCAGCAAGATGGAAATAAAGCATCATAGTGCCAATCCACAAAAAAAGGGGACAAATCAAAATGCTCCAACATAGAGGAATCTCAGTAATAAACACTGCATATAAAGCTCTAACATAAATCCTATGTAGATTAACCGCAAAATCAGAATTTTTTTCTGGGAGAATACCAAGCCGGATTTAGGACAAACAAGGCAACAGTAGACCAACTCTTTCCACTGAGGCAGCTCCTAGAAAAAGGATGGGAGTATAATAGAACAGTGCATAACCTCTTCATAGATTTCCGGCAGGCACATGATAGCATAGAGAGAAGTCAAGTCTGGAAGGCAATGGCAGAATTCTCAATACCAAAAAAGCTCATTCAGATGACCAAAGTGTATGTATGTATGGAGGGTGAAGTATCGAAAGTACGAGTAAATAACAGTCTATCCAGTAGTAGAGCAAATAACAGTCTATCCAGTAGTTTCGAAATATACAGTTGCTTAAGCAAGGCAACGCCCTATCACCGTTAGTTTTTAACCTCGTCTTAGAAAAAGCCGTGAGATCAGCTGAAATAAAAATTGAACTGCTAACAACCATAGGTCCCAAACTACTATTAGCACACGCAGAAGATATCGATCTCACTGGCGACTTCATCGTAACCGTAAAAGACATTTTCAACAAAATCGAAAAAGCAACAAGTGAAGTGGGATTAAAAGGCAACAAAGAAAAAACCAAATACATGTGTATAAACAGAATGGAGCGGAGATATAGAATAGGGCAAAACGTCACAGTCAAGACTTTTAAATTTAAAAGGGTAAAACGTTTCAAATATACCTTGGAGCTACAATCACTGCTGATAGCGACGTTACTGAGGAAATCAAGGGCATAATTCAATCTGCAGGCCGCTGCCTATACGCACTTAACAATCTTATGAAATCAAAAAAACCTAACAAGAACATCAAAAATTAAAATCTATAATAGCGCTGTCAGGCCAGTAATAACATATGAATGCGAAACGTGGACAATGACCAAAGCAAACTAAGAAAAGCTTAGACGTTTTGAACGAAAAATCTTTAGAAAAATCTTTGGACCCCATTACAATTCCACTCCAAATCGGTATCGCATTTGAACGAATGCTTTAGCGCAAGAGCTTTACAACAATAACGATATTGTCCACGATATTAAATCCCAACGACTAAGATGGGCAGGTCATGTACACAGGCTTCATGATGTGGGACTTGTAAGACTGGTGTGGGAAGAGGTTCCAACAGGAAAAAGACCACTCGGGTGTCCCAGAATGCGTTGGAGAGACAACATTAAATCAGACCTCAAAAAAATGAATATCCCTTTTGACCATAGATTGATGGAAGACCGTATCCATTAGAAAAAAGTAGTACAGCCAGCCAAGGCCTACCCAAGTAGCGCTAGACGGTGATGATTCCACGATGGAGCCTTATGTTTCCTCTGCTCTTTATATTTTATGTCAATATCTTACAATCTGACATCCTTTCCATCAGCTGAATATGCAATATCTAGATAATTTTTGTTTATTTTCCATCACGTTACAAATATTAAAATATCGTACACACCTAAAAATTGATCTCCTTCAAAGGAAGAGCAGTAAATCGAAAACGATATTAGAAACGTCTTTGACATCTATGCCGAATATAGTATATCAAAAATGTATTTATTAATTTATATTCATATATCGATTTTTGAAAAATTTATCTCGGTAATTGGCAATTTAAAAATAATGCGCATTCGAAAATAAATTATTCTCGACAATAAAACCTATTTGAAAAATTCATAAGGGAATAGAGGCAATTTGGAATAAAATTAAAATTTGACGCATGTTTTTATTTCAAACCAATAATTGCAAGCGGAAATTTTCTGCGAAATTTACATATTTCTCAATTAACCAATTTATGGATATTTAATTTCTAATAAGATTTAATTAAATAAATGGTTATTTATTATTTCATGCTACAGTTTTATATAAGGCAATGACAGTAAATATTATACAAAAGGCAGTGATCATATTTTTTAATTAACCTATGACAGAATTAAAACATTATCCTATATATATAATCAACAATTCACCATATTTTCATTTTTTATTGAGGTGTTCAATGAGGTTTTATGGCGATTTAGGCAAAATTTTCATATTTAAGGCATTACTGCTCTCATGCAGAGCTGATTCTATGGTAACATATTTGGAAAACTAATACGAATTTATATAGTTTATATTATTTATAGTATACAGAATAAACAAGGGGGTTTACTCCTATAATTTAATTTTAATCATCGGTATATTCAGCATCATTTTCTTAAGTTTACATAGGTCTTCCTTTCTCTACCTTTATATCCAACTGCCAGGCGTAGTTGATCTACAAATGCAATTAACCTTGTTAATAGATATATTTACATTATGACTTTAGAGTTATAACTAATTAAACCCCTCGAAGGGTTTGTACTACAAGATTTATACCTTCAGTTGTAATCAGGAAAGGAGAGCCCAATCTCAAAATTTAGTTTTACGTGGGTTTAAAAATGTAAATGCTAGAACTATATTTACGGACTCTGGCAATCAAATGTTTATAGTAATTATTTTATAGTAAAAGCTAATAGAATATGATTGTCGCAAAAAGCTGTGCTAGAACGTATAAAGGGATTTTGAATAGACTAAAACATATCGAAAAGCGATTATAGTAAGACACAATTGCGCAATTTGATGCCTAATAAATAATAAGCTCTCTGGAAACAACAAAAACTTTATATTAAAAAATTCACAATTCAATTCATATTAAAATTTTTGCAGAACTCCATTTTTCAAAAAAGCGGTAAACCGAAATGTTTTCTATAGAACATTTCATATAAATCGTATAGTGTGTCTACCATTCGTGTTAGCAAATTTGCATAAAATAAAAATATTATTCTGTTTTGTGCGGATGAAGTTTCACTTTTGGTGTTTTGTCCATTAGCACACTATTTTTTTTAGCATGGGCGAGTACTTATCGCTCGTATGCGGACACTCACCAGACGACTTCTAAGTGAGAATGATACTCTATTTTCCCCATTCTTTTGGCGAATACCCAACTCAATGAAAATTTAAACTAATGCTAATAATGCATACCCTGATTTCCAATGTAAAGGTTCAATTAATTTCAGTGACTCGTGCCGTCTGAAAAAAAACATATCTTATTAATGACTAATTATCGATTTATAGAGTTTACTCGAAATATACAAAAAATCAAAATAATTGAAGGTTATTTTGCTAATATTTTTTTTATATTAACTAATAGAAATACAAAAGGAACTTTTGCTCTACCCGAAACGGATAGAATTTGCTGAGCAAGATTTCTGCAACGAACTAAAGCAACCTGGATCAAAATTCAATCAACATGTGATTGGCAGCATACTTTAAATTGGTTTGAATTTAACGGATCTGCAAAATATTTAGTATTTCGGTGACAAAAACAATAATGGAACAGCCAAATAGATAAGCAAACTTTAATCCATTTTACTTATAAACATATTTTAATTGCCATTCGATTAAATTTAGGAGATAATCAAATAATTTAATCTAATAATCGAATAATTTAATCTCAAGTTGAAGTTATTATTGCAAGTCCCAAATTGACGTTTTCTAGTTTGTGATCTATTCACTCTATAAAATTCGCACGGCATTATTTGATACCCTAATTGAGTTAGTAATCACTATTAACATGGACATGAGTAGATAAGAAATGTATGCTCATCCGCAATTTCACGCATTTTTACATGTAGCTCCAGAAGTAAATCTGAGGTCTGATGAGTTTTTTCTTGTGCCAGGCATGAGCCGGTCTAGCTATCTAGTCCTAAGGTTGGTATCGCTTAAAAATGGCATTAATTCTTGAAATTTCGAAAAATGCTATAGGAAAGGCGCCTAATTTCGGATAGCTTTTTGTTTTTATCTATAGTAAAACAAAAACCTCAAATTGGACTTTGGTATAAAGGTAGGATATTTGTAGGGTTATAGTAACACTATATGAACAGTCAAATAAGTTTAATTTTAATAGAAAAATACTTAAAAAACGGAATAAACAACAATAATTTGCATTTTTGAGCTTTTAAAAAGAGTTTGCCTGATTTCGGATTGAGAGTAAAAGTAACTTAAAGTTAAAAATTAAGATTATTTCATTTAGTTTATGCTTCCAAACAAATTTCACACACATATTCTTTGTTTTTTTCACAATCAGAGCATTCCTCATGAACCCATCGGCACATTTCACACATCGCACCCACTTTTCTCCTCTGACATCATCTGAAAATAGACCATTACAGAACATGCATTCCACATCGACATCACTGGCGTCCATGTCAGAATCGTCATCGAGAACCGGGTCTTCCTCGGAACTACTGGACGAATGTTCAGGTAGTTCTTTTTTATTGCTACCTTAGGTTTCTTTAATGGCTTTGTGTTCGTGCCCTTTCTTTTGCCTTTGCCGTCGCCCTCGCTAAATTTTTTTCACACTTTTGATGTGCTTTAAAGACTAGTTTCTTCCTTTTTCAGTTATTGAAGTTTCTAGCTCATCCTTGTAAGGGGTGCTGGTTATGACAAAACTTGATCCTTGTTTCCCTTTTCGGTTTCCTGATGTGTTTTGCATTCCACGACAAGAGGGAATAGGAATGATATATTCGGGCTTTACCAGAGTAAATAGTTTTTTAGCTACTTTTCGGGCTCCCAGTGTTCCCTGCTTCTCACTTTCAGGTGTAGTCTGAATATCTAATTGCGGCACATTTTCAGGTTTTTTTTTTGGTCAAAGTCTCTGTTCTGTTCCCTGTGTCTTTCAATAACGAAGTCTACATCCGAAAAAATATTTCTAATAGAGGGACAAATTGCCGATTTGCGAAAACCGTTAACGGGCATTTCGGCAGTAGCACACATTAAATATGCTGAGCACATTAATTTGCATATTTGAAAAGTGATAATATTGCGACCTGGATTATTTTTCAGTCATGATTGAATTGCTTGTGAGTAGTAAGTTTTGAATGGAGGCAGAAAAGATAAATCCAAAAGCTGTAACTTATGCGATGTATGGGGAGGAATGCAAATGATAGTTACGTGATTGGTTCGAGCTATCTCAATTACTTCTAAGTTTCTTATATGGCTATAGTGCTCATCCAGGATCAGTAAAACTGGATCGTTTTCTGACGGCTTAACGTGGCCAATAAAATGTTTTAGCCATTGTGTAAATATATGTTGCTGTATCCATCGAGAAGGATGGCAGGCAGCTATAGACACAGGAGGAGCCCCGCCGAATAATTCTTCTTTCATGGTCTTGCGAGGGAAATGAAAAGTGGTGGAACAAATCCTCCTGCGGCATTCATGCAGAATACGACGGTTACTAAGGCACCTCTTTCAGCTGCAGTTATTGCGCAAATTTGTTTTTTTCACTTCAAATAAATCACGCCGGGATAATTTGACTGGATTGCTGTTATGCCAGTTTTGTCTGTTATACATACGTAATACGTTGTATTTAATCTTTTCCAATGCCGGCTCAAGTAAATCAAAGAAACTATCTACATTTTCCATCGCGAAGCCCTTTTTGTTATAGCTTTTGGTAAGCCTTATGGTTTGCGTAGCGTTAAATTTGGATTTCGTCTTAAAAACCACTTAACCATTTTTGCCCAACTAGGCCTTTCTCATGACAAAATCTATGCGAACATCCATTTTTTTTTTAGGTAAGCAAGCCTTCTGATGCCTATTGTACGTTAGGTCAAAGAAATGTCGGTCAATTTCCCAACAGTAATCAAGGAAATCCTTTCTCCAACTCTAGTGAGAGGCCAGGTTTTCTTCCGGCTGGAGCTGGAAAACTGCCACGCTTGATATAGTCCTCTAAAGTAGACATTGGAACGTTAAAAGTGCGCGAGAAATCAGATTGCTGCCATCAATGAGGATATGAACGCCATTGTGGAATGGAACGAGGAAAACAATGTTCAGTTTAATGCAGGAAATACTCAAGCAGCTGTCTTCTCAAAAAAAAAATAAGCATCGCAGGACCTGACTTAACAATGACAGGAGAAATACTGACTCTGGTCTCATCCATAAGCTTGCTGGGCATTAACGTAGAAAACAACATGTCTTGGCGTAATCACGTGACCAAAATCGCCAAGGCAGCAGCGCAAAAGCTAGAAACTGGTATACACCTCATCAGCTTTTACTGCTCTATAAGACCCAGATAAGACCATCTCTGGAATACCGCTTCCATGTGTGGAGCTCGGCACTCAAACACATACTTAAGATATTTGACTCTATACAGATAAGAGCAGTTCGTTTTGTGGAAGACCCACAGTTGACTAAAGACCTTGATAGCCTTGAATCTATCTCTTTACTATCGATACAACTACGGTAGGTGTTCGAACGAGCTGGCACTTATGAATCCGCCAAGAGTTATGCTAAACAGAAACAACCATCAGATATAAGCTGCTCATCAACATACGGTTCAGTTGCGAACACCTAGGACGTCCCTGTTGGGGGTACCGTCCCTTATCTTTTTTTTATGGCAGTTGCACACACACTAAAGGGAGATCCTATGGCGCTCGACGAGCGGTATGTGTGCGAAGATGTTGATTGACACGGTTCTTAAATAGTTGCAGGTTGTAATTAGTGGGAATCAGAAGTCCTGGGAGTGAGTCCCACAGTGATGCAGTGCGCCAGACAAAGGAGTTCTTGTAAAGAAATGTTCTAGGTGTTTCCAGTTGCACGACGAACTGGTGCGCTCTTGCCGTCTGTCGTGACTCTCTGACAGGAGTTGCCAGGGGCGGGATGAGGCGGGCCAAATCCTGGGAACATCTGCCGTGAAAGTATCTGTAAAACAGAGAAATCTCGGCCACATGTCTGCGGTGTTCCAGACTATCCAGATTCCGGGTCAACTCCGGGTCGCCGACGAGACGCACAGCTCTCTTCTGAATGGAATCCAGCAGCTTTAGGGTGTGCTTTGGTGCGGCACCCCAGATATGTGAGCAATATTCTAAGCACGGTCTTATTTGCGCTTTGTAGAGCAAGAGCAACTGCTGCGGTGTATAGAGTTTTTTGTTGCGAAATAGCGCACCAAGCTTCTGGGAGGCCGATTTTGCGATGTTAGCAACATGGTCATGCCAGGACATATTGCTGTTGACTGAGACACCCAGCAGTCCGATTGACGAGGATGAAGGAATGGTCGATCCTGCCATAATGATGTCAGGGCCCGCTGTACTGGCCCTCTTGGTAAACGTTGCTGCTTGGGTCTTTGCTGCATTGAACTGGACCAAATTTCGGTCGCCCCGAGTTTGAACTTTCTCCAGGTCTTGATTAATTGCTGTAATCTGCTTCTGTCTGCGGTGATGAGTCTCAGTCGCTGGTAAGGGTTTTTCTGATCCAAAGTGGGAGACAAGGGTACTGTCATCTGCAAAACTGTAAACAGGATTATTCGTTTCGATCAGCAGGTCATTAATATAGATGAGAAACAGAGTTCGTGAAAGTATTGCGCCCTGAGGCACGCCCGCGTTGATGGTGAATGTGTCTCAGATGTGCCCATCAACTGCGACGTGCAGAGATCGGTTCTTAAGGAAACTGGCAAGCCAGCTGCAGAGAGAGGCTGTCAGTCCGAAGGACGGCAGTTTGTTGCGCAGTCCGTTATGTCAAACTCTGTCGAATGCCTTTGAAATATCCAACGCAATCGCTCGAGACTCTCCGTAGTTCCCAATTGCCTTACTCCATATATGAGTGACATAGGCCAATATATCTCCTGTCGATCTCTCTTTGCGAAAGCCGTATTGATTATCGCTGATTATTCTGTTGTTCTCGAGGTACTTGAGTAGTTGCTGATTGACTACACGTTCCATGACTTTGGAGATTATTGGAAGCAAGGCAATTGGCGATAGTTTGAGGGCGTGGTTTTCTTGCCTTTTTTGGAACAGGTTGCACTCGAGAGACTTTCCAAGAGGATGGGTAAATCCCTTTTCCGTAAGACAGAGAAAAAAGCCTGGCAAAAACGGGTGTTAATTCGTTGGCGCAGTTCTTTAGCACGATGGCAGGTATTCCGTCCGGTCCTGATGCCTTTTGCGTATCTAGTTATTTAAGGATTTTGCGAATATCACGGTGAGAAAACTTGACTTCTGCCATGGTTGTGTTAATGTTTGATATGGTGGGGAGAGCCTTGCCTTGGGGGACGTCTAAGGTAGAGTGCGATGAAAACCTTTTGGCGAGCATGTTTGCTTTTTCCTTGGCTGTAGTCACCGTGATGCCACGTTCGTCTGTCAAAGGTGGGAGAGACGTTTTTGGAAAGTTGTTACTCACTGCCTTTGCTACCGACCAGAAATTCCTGGAACCACTGGGGCATTGCAAAATTTTATTCCTGATCCTTTGATTGTGTTTGTCCTTAGTTTCGTCGATCACACGCTTGCACTCGTTTCTCGCTTCGATAAAATATTTGCGATTTTCAGCGGTCTGATTTTGCTGCCAGTACTTGTAGGCTTGCTGTTTCCTACCTACAGCTCTTTCGCATCTTCTGTCGAACCAGGGCTTTCATTTTGATGGTAACTTGATGGAATTTGGGATGTATGCTTCCATTCCTGAGGAGATTACTTGCGTGATCTCTTCGCAGCAGACTGACGGGTCGTCAGTGCCAAAGCAGACGTCGTGCCAAGGAAAATCTAGGTAGAACTCCCTTAGATCGTCCCAGTTTGCAGAATTGTAATGCCAGATTTTGCGAGGCAATGGTGGATCCTTCTGTATGAGTGGCAACTCACACACCATTGTAACAAGTTTGTGGTCGGAAATGCCCAATGGCGGACCAACTGTAACCGTGTACTGGTCAGAATTGGTGGTCAGAAAAAGATCCAGGAGAGCGGCGAATTCGCCCCTCTCTGAGATTCGAGTTGGTTCGTCCACAAGTTGAGTAAGCCCGCAGCTGATGGCAAATGCTTCGACTTCTCTACCTTCGTTGTCGGTCTTGTTGTGATGTTTGAGCCAGTTGGTGTTGTGGGCATTGAAGTCTCCCAGAATGATTATTTCTGAACTGGGGTGATCGACCTGTATTGAGTCAAAAGTAGTAGCTAGTGTTGAAAAAAAGCTTTGGTAGGCTCTATCGCTCGGAGGGCGATAGAGACAACATATAAACTTGGTTAATCCCTTGGCGATGAACTTGAGCCACATGACGTCAAGGTTGTTCGGTTCGAGTGTTTCCACGCGGTGACATGAAAGGTCGCTTCGGACAAAAAGGCATATTCCGAACTTATGTCTAAAGCGGGTATGTAAGTCGTAACCAGGATAGGGGTAGTTAACTGTTGTTATTGTAGAACATATTTGTGTTTCTGTAAGGGCTAGTATGTGTGGTCTATTTGCTTGTAGATATTGGTGTACCGAATTTATGTTTGTATTTAGGCCTCTTATGTTGCAGAAATTTATTCTAAATTGGTTCGGTATCTTTGCTGTCTGTGAAATGCGGAATGAAGGGCTCCCAGAGCCACCCAGCGCCCGGAGATCCGAATGGCCGGGGAGTTTACCTCCGGAATATTTTGATCCTGGAAGCACCATCATGTACATATATTCCTACTGTGGAAACCGGGTCCACCAGCGTGGAAGCGGAACGTGATTTTGGAAAACCACTTAGCGCTTCCCAATTCTGGTGGGGTGGTCTTTCACCGGACGATGCGAGTAAGCATGTGCATCTACAACCTAGGGCCGCTTCCCCTGGAAGCATCGGCCTCAGACTAAGTCCTACTCTGGCAGGGGTAAAAATGGAGTTTGTTGGATCACTCCCCAGTGATCAGCTCCAGACTTTGGTGTTCTCCAGCCTGGAGGAGGACGATGGGATTTGATGGACCACATCCCGTGGCAACTCTGAATGGCGGGGGCGTCATTCCCCGTAATCAAACTGCTCTCACCAGTTTGACGTTCCTGCCAGCCAATACAATGCAGCCCCTCTTGTCACAAACTGTCATTTGTACTTTGATGTTCTCCAGCCTGGGGGAGGACGGTGGGATTTGATGGGCCACATCCCGTGACAACTCGGAATGGCGGAGGCGTCACTCCCCGTAATCTGGAATGGACTTCCGAGTAATGTCTTTCCCGAAAACTGAAACCTGCAGAATTTCAAGTCCAACGTCCACCGTCGTCTCCGCACACGCACCGTTCGTTTGGTGGTATAGGATTTTCCTTTTGTGTGTATGTACCGAACATAAAAAAAATATCAGCTTACTTATTTTGCATACAAGACTAGAATCACAAAAAAATAGTTTTTTCTATTACAGTTCTTAAAATTTCAAGAAATAATATTATTTTTGAGCGTTACTTATCTTACGGCTTCCAGCTAAATCTCTTTATAGATACTAAAAATCTTCTTAAACTCGTAGATTCTGCTTTGATCATCGTATACTAATTAAATTTGTTTAAACTGCATCACAAATCAATGATGTGTTGCAATAAAAATTCTCTAATAGGTTCATTTGGAATGAGAGAGCAACTTCCCTCTTTCTTTGTTACATCGTATGGTCAAATTAACATTTTTGCAATCCAATAATAATATCTAAGTTACAAAAGAAAAAGCAATATTTCATAAACTAAAATCATACCATCATCATCATTCAGTTATTTGTAATCAATTATAACCTCGAGCCAGTTATAAATTGATCCAACATGAAAAACTTAGAAAGTTTAAAACTATAGATTGTTTAATAAGGAAAAACATATATAAAATTCGTTTTAAAATTACAGACAGTAAGAAAAAATATTATATTTTATATTAAGAGTGCAAATCAGTTTATATACAATAAATTTTACTATTTCCTAAGGGAATCGATATGCCAGTCGTTTGTCCATAAGCAAGTTATTTAAATGAACCTTATCGCACGAAAAAAAACCACACAGAACTTATGGAAATTTACATGTAAAAATGGGTGAAATTGCGGTCGGACATACATTGCTTATCTACTCACCTGCATCACGAGCACGGTTGTTACAGCTAATAGTTAGAAAATCTTCGAAGAAAATCTTAAAATACTGATCGAAATGCCCAATCCCAGTGTCCAGTATCTTCAAACGAATCAAGGAATACGTCTCAGTTCCAAAAATAATTATATCATATCAGTTTTATGTTAAATCAATAGGTAACCGAGTCACTGTTATTCCTATTCATGCAAAGCCCAATCTGCCCAATACTGCTCTGTTCTCTGGGGTATCTCGTCTAACTATATTGAAATGATTTATCCATTCATTTTGACTGCCAGTATTTGATCTGACGTCCCGCCTAATTTACAAATATCTAACCGTTATTAAAAACTCAAACAAAACGTATCATTTTCCTCTTTTATGTACAGCATTTTATATACTCAAGTATTTTACGGTTACTTCCTGCTATAGCTTAAATTTTCGAAAATTACCTGTAAAAATCCGGGAAATACGATATAGGTGTTGCGAAGGGATGCAACAAGAATTTATTGTTATCGCTTAGAAAAGTATAAGGACAAATTAGATGAGAAGCTCACCTGGCTCCCGTTATCCTTGAAGCGAGGGTCGAGACCTTTCTGAAAGGAAATTCAATTTTAATAAAAGGACCTCAAGGTATAATGAATACACAAATCGTTTAGAATGAAATTGAACGAATATATAAAATAATTTAACGAAATAAAACTAAATTGGCTACTCTTTATGATAAGCAAAGTATGTATATAGAGTCTGTATGATGCCTACCAAACTTTTATCTTACACAACTAAAGTTTGAAATTATTGTTATATAATAAAGATCTGTCTTCTTATTTGTGCCGTGGTATATTTTCATTTGCTTGGATTATATCAAAATTAATTTATTTTCTGCTGATCGGCATAATATCAAATAAGAGTGTAATTTTCGTTGCTCATTATTCTCTTGATAGATACCATCAATCTCTTTAAACTTGAGTTTCCTCTATTTTATATACTAAAATCTGAATCAACTAGATGTATGGCATATCATCAATTATAATAAATTATAATCTCAACCTAGTTGTGAATTGAGAGAACATATAGTAACTATTAAACATTTTTGGAAAGCTTAGAAAATTTAAAGTTACAGGTTGATTAAATAAAAAGCGTATATAAAGATCGCTTCAAAATTACGAGTGTAAACCAGTATATACATACAATGAAATTTTTTTATATCCGAAAAACATCGATATTCCAGTGGTGTGTCTATAGGTAAGTTAATTAAATTAATAAAATACAAAACATCATTTTAACAAGTGTTTGTTATAATTATTAAACAAAGAACGAACTTTAAAAAAGTTAAGGCCATGTGTCTATAAAAATCCTACATTGTTTTTAAAGATAATTTCTAAGTTTCCTATCAAATATGTAGAAGCAAATGACCAATGACACTGATTATTACCCTCTTGCTCGTGGTGATGATCTGCTGTGAGTAGCTGCAGGTGGTTGGGGAAACCTGTAAAGAACAATTTCAGTTAAATATAATAAGGTTAAATATGGTTTAACATTAACTTTTGATAGCAAATTTCATATTTAGTGCCTTAAAAACAACACACTACTTTAGCTTTTTAGATACAGTGCTACATATATTTCAGGGCAATAGGAGTGTTCTTTAAATGACAGACGCATTCTTCAGGTTACATGAAAATTTTTCATAAATATGACATTTGAACAAGAAATTTAATGAAAAATGATCTATATTTCGAGAAGAATCCAAATTGCGTAATCAAAAATCTATGAATGCTACATATATTTCGGGGCAATTGGACTGTCCTTTAAATGACAGACGCATTCTTCAGGTTATATGAAAATTTGCATGATATGAGAATTTGAAGAAGTGTTTGAACAAAAACTTAATGGAAAATTGTCTATATTTTGACAAGAATCTAAAATGCGAAAACAAAAATGTATGAGTGCTACATATATTTCAGGATAATTGGACTATCCTAAATGGTAAACGCATTCTTTAGGGTAAATGACGATCTTTCATAAATATGAAAATGTGAAAATTTTGAAACAAAAATTTTAAAGAAAAATGTTTTATATTTCGAGAAGAATCCCAAATGCGCAAACAAAAATGTATGAGTGCTACATATATTCAGGGCAATTGCACTCCACTTCAAATGATGGACGGATTCTTCAAACTTTTTTCATAAATATGACAATTTGAAGAAGTTTTTGATCAAAAATTTTAATGAAAAATGTTCTATATTTCGAGAAGAATACAAAATACGAAAACAAAAATGTATGAGTACTACTTATATTTCAGGGCAATTGGATTGTACTTTAAATGATAAATGCATCCTTCAGGTTATATGAAAACTTTTCATAAATATGACAATTTGAAGAAGATTTTAAACAAAAATTGTAATAAAATATTATCTATATTTGGAGAAGAATCCAAAATACAAAACCGCAAATTTATGAGTGCTACATTTATATTTCATTGCTTTTGGACTGTCCTTTAAATGGTTATATGAAAATTTTTCATAAATATGAAAATTTCAAGAAGTTTTTGAATACCAATTTTAAAGAAAAATTATCTATTTTTGGAGATGAATTCAAAAATGCAAATGGATGAGTGCTACATATATTTCAGGGCGATTGGACTGCCGTCTAAATGGTTATATGAAATTTTTTCATAAATATGAAAATTTCAAGAAGTTTTTGAATATAAATTTTATTGAAAAATTATCTATGTTTCGAGAAGAATCCAAAATGCGAAAATAAAAATGTACGAGTGCTACATATGTTTCAGGACAATTGGGCTGTCCTTTAAATGACAGACGCATTTTTTAGGGTATATAAAATTTTTTCATAAATATGACCATCTGAAGAAGTTTTTAAACAAAAATTTTAATGAAAATGATCTGTATTTCGAGAAGAATCCATGCGAAAACAAAAATGTATGAGTGCTACATATAGTTAAGGGTAATAGGACCGTCCTCCAAATGATAGACGCATTCTTTAGGTTATATGAAAATTTTTCATAAATATGACAATTTGTAGAAATTTTTGGGCAAAAATTTTAAAGAAAAATGATCTATATATCGAGAAGATTTCAAAATACCAAAGCAAAAATGTATATGTGCTACAAATATTTCAGGTCAATTGGACTGTCCTTTAAATGATGGACGCATTCTTCAGGTTATATGAAAATTTTCTATAAGTATAAAAAATTGAGGAAAGTTTTAATGAAAATTTTTCTCTATTTAGAGAAGAATCCAAAACGCGAAAACAAAAATGTATAATCGCTACATATATTTCAGGGCAATTGGATTGTCGTTTAAATGATAGGTGCATTCTTCAGGTTATAAGAATTTTTTTTATAAATATGAAATGTATGAATTTTAAATTAAAAGTTTTTGAACAAAACTTTTAATTTAAAATGATCTTTATTTCGAATAATCCAAAATGCGAAAACAAAAATATACGAGTGCAACATATTTTATATTTCAGGGCAATTGGAGTGTTCTTTAAATGACAGACGCATTCTTCAGGTTACATGAAAATTTTTCATAAATATGACATTTGAACAAGAAATTTAATGAAAAATGATCTATATTTCGAGAAGAATTTTCTCATAATTATGAAAATTTGAAGAAGTTTTTGAATAAATTTTTTTATGAAGAATATTCTATATTTTGAAAAGAATCCAAAATGCGAAAACAAAAATGTATGAGTGCTACATATAATTCGGGGCAATTGGACTGTCCTTTAAGTGATAGATGTATTCTTCAGGTTATGTAAAAATCTTTCATGATTTTGACAATTTGAAGATGATTTTGAACAAAAATTTTAATGAAAAGTGAGAAGAATCCATAATGCGAAAAAAAAATTATGGTAACTCTTAGAGAAATTCTCGATTTTTGACATAACCTAAATTAAATAATTTATTTCTAAATATGGTAAGTAATTATTTAGATCTAACTGATTCGAGTGCTGGTGATCCAACTAAATAGCTCAGATAAAATAGCCCCGACAAAATGCCTTCGACAAAATAGCCTGGGCAAAATAGCTTCGACAAAACAGTTCCGACAAAATAGCTTGGACAAAATAGCCCCGACAAAATAGCTCCAACAAAATAGCTCCGACAAAATAGCGTTATTATAAAATAGAATAGATTGTATCTAATATAATTTTAGTTTATTTTTGATAGTTATATGTAATATAGAAATATATTAGTGTTTGGTCTAGAGTCCGATCTTTAGAAAGATATTGAAGAAAACATAATTACAGGTATCAGATTAGGCAGCTTCAGTTAATTTTGGTTAAATTTCACAAAAAAAGTTGACTGAAATTTATAAGTGTTTTAATTAAATTTTATCCATTGAACAATTATTAATATTAATTAGAAGCAACAAAGGAGATTTTAATAGAAACAAGAATAATTACAAGTTCAGATTGAATGAAATGTTTCGCATCTCCAAAAGGTACATCTAACTGCATTTATACGAGCCATTCTTTACGAATATTTCTTTTTTAATATCATATTTGAGCTTTTTTGAGAAATTAGGTACTATCTCTATTTTGTGACACTTAAATGACATTCACTGAAATTACTTATGAACACGTACCGTGCAAACAGTTATATAATTTTGCCGTTCCTATTCTTAATTAATTTGTTGCGGAGTTGTTTTGTCAGGACTTTTTATCGGGACTAGTTTGACGAGCTTTTTTGTCGGCTGGCTATTTTATCGGGGCTATTTTGTCGGAGCTATTTTATCGGTGTGCATTTGACGAGGCTTCTTTTTTCGGGGCTATTTTATAGGGGTCAATGTGCCGTGGCTATTTTTTCTTGGGCTATTTTGTTGGAGTACGCCAAGAGTTATATATAAAAACAAATGTTTATTTTAGAAAATCTAGTGATAATATTAGCGAGCTGGCTACACATCACTATACATACCCAGTGTAAAATGAATTAATAAAATAGGTTCCATCGTTATCTGATTTGTTGACATACATCAGTAGCATATTTTTCCGAAAAAAATATATTTTTAATTTAATATCATAAACATTTTGAATGGCTTCGTACACACAGCACGGTTTTGGTTTTGGCAATTTTAATGGAACTGATTTTAAATAATAAATGGCGGCCGATTGCGGTTTTGTCTAAATAGTTATTATTTCAATTTCGACGTACTTGGGTTCGGTGCCCCGATGAGCATCAAGAGCATAATAATCTGATATTCGAAAGCTCATCAAGTATAAAATAATAACTATTAAACAGGCTACAGTTAATGTGTTTTCTATTCTTATGCTTTAATTATTGATTTATTAGGCAATTGCACTCTGTACTTAAATACAATTCCGTAAGATGCAGATTTTTCATTTAAACATTATACAATCCCTTAAAAGCTTTTGGCGCGCTCTTTATTAAAAACTTTGTGGATTGGGACCCAGTGCAAAAAAGTAAAAGAGTAATGAGTATATCTCTATTAAAAAAATGCTCCTCAAATATTTAGATTTCGACCATAAAATTTTAATATAATTTTAAATCGGTACCATAATATTGCTCATAAATACCTGATTACTGAAACTTCCGGCAAGGCTGTGGGTGGTCTGTAAAAATGCCAATAACATTAATTTCCATTATATTTTAGTACATTTTACCCCAATTACATATTATTATCGTATATGCAAGAGACAAAAAATAAATTGAAGATACTCGCGAATTTCAAAAACTTACTCCAGAGAACACTCGATTGAAGATGTAAAAAGAAAAACAGAAAACAATTTAGTCGTATAAAATGGTGCCAAAAATGCATTTACAATAAAATTATAATAATTCTCGTAAATAAAATATTTGCACCTATTCCTATGCTTGTGTATTAATGCTTTTCGATTCATTTTGAGTCATTAATTATTTTCAGCATTTTGTCTTTATTTGAATTGACGTGTATATTTTTTTAACTCTGCTATGCTAGTCCCAAGCCTGGGGCCTTGCCAAGAAGAGGCAAGGAAGGAGGAGGGATCGAGGAGTAACACCTCGCTTAAAAACCAGGGTCCAGCTGGCTTCTGCTGATAGCACCCTGTTCAGGGTTATTAACGAAGATCACACCAGCGCGTGGCGCGGCGGTCGGTGAAGGCGAAGAGGAGCTTCGATACGGTGGATCCGGCGCAAGTGGCAACCTTGCTTTTAGTGATGAGACAAAAGCATGGGATCCGACTGTTTGCCAGAATAAGCATTCAATATTTTTAGTTTGAAAGTGAAGGGCACCCTATTGTCATGTGGACGAGAAATCGTCCTCGAAGGAGGATGATTGACCAGGAAGCACCAACGGCATCGGATTGGGATGGCAATGGGAAACCACCTGATTAAAGGACCTAGGTCATCCCACGAGAATTGAATATGGTATGTCGAAGGAAGATGGCCTCGGATGGCCGGGCGACCCAGTTGGCAACCAGCGCTCTTATGCGCCCGGGGGTAGAGAGTGGAAAATCAGCTACCTGGCATGAGAATGTGTACAACTGGCCATCTCATGCGAAATTGGCGACCAGGAAGAAATAGCAAAAAGCACGTCTGGAAGAAACAGCAAAAAGCACGTCCTCCAGCAAGAACTTAAGCTTAGCAGGATTGATGTGGCGGTCATCTCTGAGACACATTGGCATGACACTGGAAATTTTAGTTCATCAGAGTAGGTATACGGTTTATTTCTCCGGTACCGAAGACAGCCACATTCATGTGGTGGGCATCATGGTGTCAAATAGACTCAACCCCTATGTTCTTGGATACCAACCTGTTAACGAGTGAATCTGTTCGTTAAAAATAAATACATTTTAAATATCTTATCGCTGTACCACTCTCAGCTGCAGAAGATCATGAGATTGAAGAGTTTTATAGAGCGGTTGAAGTCGCGATAAATAAAATACCGAATAAGGAAATCCTTCTCTTACTAGGGGATTTTAATGAAAAAATTGGTAGCATTGTGAGCGACAACCATTTTTGGCAAGTGGTTGGTAAGGTTGGGCTAGGCGATTGCAATGATAGGGGTGAGCGGCTTATTAAATTTTGCCTGGAGAACAATCTTACGATTGTAAACTCTATGTTTGAATATCACAAAAGACGTTTATATACCTGGAGATCACCAGATGGCAATTACAAGAACCAAATTGATTACATCTTGGTTAGGCAACGCTGGAGATCTTCGGTTCGAATGGCGAAAACGCTACCATCGGCGGATTGCGGAAGTGACCATCAGTTTCTAATGTGCGAATATTTCACTAGGTTCAAAGATTGTCGAAGAAGACAAATGAGAAAGTTTCCCCCGCTTAAGGCTATTCACGTTCAACGCTTCAATGATTCTGGCATGAACCGAGTTGAACCTTTGATTCGGGATATTGAGAATGACAGCCCCGAGAAGATATAGCAGATTACGAAAAAGTCAATTATATCGTCACTTAGGGAATTGCCAAATGAACACCTAGATAGCAAATGGAAACCTTGGATAACAGCAGAAACGAGGAAGTTGATACTTGAGAGAAGGGGGGTCAAAACTCTGGGGTTGGATAATAGCTTGGGCCTCAATCGGTATAATTTGCTAAACCGGAACATTCAGACTGCAACCCGTAGAGACAAAAATACCTAGCTGACGACTATGCGCGAAGAGGCTCCAAACCATGCAGAGACGAATAGTACAAAAGACCTATTTCAGAAAATTTGAATCATTCCCGTAAGTTTACGCCACGGCACTGGGTAATAAGCGATCAACAGAATATCCCGACTATAGAGCTAGATAAAATAGCTTCCGTCTAGAAGGACTATTGTGAAACACTTTATACCGATCCAGGCTCCATTGTCGATGAACTTGGCGATTGTGAGGAGGAGCCGGATATACTTCTGAAAGAAGTTAAGTCAGCAATCAAGAAGCTAAGAGAGGGTAAAGCGACTGGGATCGACCAAATATCGGCGGAAGTTTTAAGGGCTTTGGACGACAGAGACCTGAGAATCCTGCATTTCCTCTGCCAAAGGATTTGGAAGATGGGTAGCTGGCCAAAGGACTGGTCCACAACGAACTTGTTACCGCTAGACAAAAAAGGACCGCAGACTAGATGTGATGATTACCGCCTAATAGCACTTATATCTCACTCTAGTAAAATCATGCTGTACGTGTTGCAAGCGAGATTAAATGCTTTTATTGATCATCATCAGATTGTGGAGGAGCAGGCTGGTTTTGTCAGGGGACGGGGAACTCGTGAACAGATTTTTAATACAAGGCAGTTTACAGAGAAAACTCGGGAATATAGCGTTGGATTGTGTCTTTGCTTCGTCGACTATGAAAAGGCCTTCGATAATATTAGGTGGCCGAAACTGTGGAATACTTTGATTGGGATTGGCGTACCAATCCGTGGGGAAATCTGTACGAGGCCTCGGAAGCAGTGGTAAAGATTGAAAACACCCTCTCCGATAAATGCGATATTCGGAAGGGCGTACGACGGGGTTGCGTTCTCTCGCCACTGCTGTATAAGGTATATGGTGAGATTATAATGCGACAAGTTTTGGAACAGTGGAATGGTGGGATTAAGATTATTGGGAAGAGATTTTCCAACCCTAGTTTCGCAGACGATACAACCTTAATTGCGAGCAGCAAGAGAGAGCTGTTGGAAGACATTCAAAGACTTGAAGTCAGTAGTTTAGACTTTGGTCAAAAAATAAACATTAATAAGACCAAAATTATGATTGTTGACCGCGACAATGAACATCAGAATCAACCAGTAAGAATAGGCTGCTTCGAGTGGTGGATAAATTCATCTATCTAGGAGCGATGATGCATAAATCCAGCTCATGCGAGCATGAAATTAGACGACGGCGACGCATTGAAATTGCTCGGTCCGTCATGACACAATTGTCCGAATTATGGAAAGATCGCAATATAACCAGAGCCTTTAATACGATGATTTTTCCGAATTTTTCTTAACTTTCGGAAACATGGACCGTTCGCGCAACCGATCGACGACAAATTAATGCCTTCGAGATGTGGGTTTGGCGGAGAATGCTGCGGATCACATGGACGGCCAGAAGGACAAACATTTCCAACTTGAACGTGAAGCCAGTCCAGAGGATCTCGTCGTTGACGTATCCCTAAGTTTTTCGGACATATCGCACGCCACGATATCATGGAAAAACTAATGGTACAGGGACGACCTGAAGGGAAGAGGAAGAGCGGACTGAAGTGGTGGAAAAGCTCATGGATTCGAGATTTGCGTCCGCAGCACTGCAAGCGAATGACCGGAACCGCTGGAGAAGGACCGACCAGCAGGTCCTGAGAAATTTAGATAACCCCGGATAACAGCCATATAAATCACCATACATCGACAGTGATGTTAGGACTGAGAAGAAGAAGAAGAAGAAGAAGAAGAAGAAGAAGAAGTATATTTTTTCATTTTAATTGTTTTTTTTTATTTGAATATCATGAATTATGCGTTAAGGAATTCACAAAAATTAATATTTTTTTTAAAATGAGCCAAATAATGTTTTTATTGCATTTGACTGGTTAACTTTTTTTTATTACCTGGGTGGAGGACTGACCCACGTTGACGAATCGGCGGCAGCCAATTCTCGTTGTTCTGGTGCGCTACTAAAAGGCAATAGAAAAACGCTTTTGTAGAAGAATCTTTACCTTTAGATATAAATTCTGAATCTTACCCTATAGATGGTGAAGTCCAAGCTCGCTCCTCATCAGTAATTAACACTTCTCGTAAATCGCTAAATAATGAATATATTAATATATTTAAAATTTGATGTTTTGGGCACATCCTGACACCATACTTCTTGTCTCAAAGACGCATTCCTTAGGTTAAGATTAAAAATTAAATAAATCATTTTGATGTCAGGATTGTAGCAATATAAGGTATGTATATATTTCAAAAAACAAATTCTAGAACATAAAAGATCATTCCTAAATATAAAAACCAAGTTTAATTCTAGTAACAATTTAATAGAAACTAAACTTTGTTGTAACATAGACTTTGATACTTAAGACATTCACAAATAAAAGTAAAAAAATCAATTTGTTAGAAACAATAGTAATTAATAAACTTAAAAAAAACCGATTAACTATTGAATGATCAAACTGACCTAAACTTCTTAAATCCTTAGATGGAATCGTCCTTTTACGGTTGCAAGCAGGTAGTTGTCTAGTATTGTAATATTTAGTTTAGATTGCTCATCATCTGAAGAAGGTACTGTGGTATACCGAAACAATTATTATGAAAATTTAATATTACAAAATTAAAAACAAGTATATTCTTAATAAATTACATAGACATGGGTCTTCAACAAGTAACAGCCAACTCAACAAGTTAATATATGTATATGTTCAACTACATATCAATTGAAACACTCACCGGTGTGATAGTGAAGTAAATAAACTATCCTCCTGAGCTTCTTTGTAAAAATCGATGAGCTTAACGACAATCGGGGTGACCGCAATGAAGATAAGTATCAAAAAGTAACTGGCAAACGCAATCGCATTCTGTGAAAATCATAAAAAGAAAGTTATAAAAATCTGTTACTATGCCTACATTGTATTTTTAAAATTAATAGAAAACCACCGATGTAATTTTTAATCTACATTTAAACTTCTGATATCTGAGGGACATAAAAATGATATTAAATCGAAAAAATATTATGAAAATATTCCTTTTTAATCAGGACATATCAAATAATCAACTATTCCATGGTCGAATTGCAAAATTTAATTGGCCTAGGTAAAGTGTAACATTGTATATATGCATGATACAATAAACGGAAGGTATGATACCTAGCCGTTTCAAATTCGTTCGCTCCGCGCAGTGACGTCATTGCGTGATTGGCTGCTATTGAAATGCATACGTTTATAGGCACATAATCATTATGTTTTACCTATTTTCTCTATTTATCAAGAAAATTTTTGTCCTGGGTGAAATTAAAAACTAATTATTACATATTAATACTATTTATTTAATAAAAAAAAAATTAATATTCAACATAACTTTTATGATGAATGGATCAAAATAGTTGAATTAAAAACAGCATCTTTTGAAAAACGTAATAAACTTTTACTTTTATCTAAAAAACGTTTATTGAGTATTGGCCAATGGAGAGCAAAAAAAAGGAAATCGATCATAATATTTTTTCTTAAATAATAATTTTAGTCATCTTTCTTTTTTCAGAAATTGTTAAATTTATCAAATCCTGATGGAAGCAAGACCATTACAGATGGAGTAAAATTAATTTCACATTCCTATCTTAACTTTTCAAGAGCTATCTGACGGTACTAATTGGCAGGTGGTACCATGGGTACCAAATCTGGTACCTCGGTAGGTACCACTGGCAGGTGGTACCATGGGTACCAAATCTGGTACCTCGGTAGGTACTATTGGCAGGTGGTACCATGGGTACCAAATCTGGTACCTCGGTAGGTACCATCAGTTAGCACCATCAGATAGCTCTTGGAAAGTTAAGATAGGAATGTGGAATTAATTTTACTCCATCTTTAATGGTCTTCCTGCTACCAATGTGAAAAGAAGCCAAAGTACCGATTTTCAACTGTTTATAGCTGTGAAACTACTAACTCTAGAGGTATAACATCATACATCAAATTTAATATGCTTAGAATTTTAAGTAGAATCCAAAAATGTAATAAAATATTGGGTGTTTCATTTAAAAAAGAGTAACTTTCTTTGACCACCCTGTATATAAAAAAGTAACGATTAAAAAAATACAAAAAAGTAAATATCGTTTTACTAGGAACAACTTTAGTATTTAATTTTTTTTGCAACCATCGTAGTCTTCGAGATAAGGTAGAGGTCCGTCTTAAACGGGCCACCCTGTACATAGTCATCTTCCTCAAAATGTTTTGAGCAAATACGTGCAGAAGTTTTATTAAATTTATCCTTACGCAAACACAGGTGAACCCATTTACTACACATATTTTGTCTTTGGGAAAAGTGAAACACCTTATATTCCTATCAAAGTTTTTGCCTTGGTTATCCACCTTACATCCGTCCACAGCACACCACATTATTAAACGTTTTTTAATTAAAAATACCAACAAACACCGTCTAAGGAACAGTAACGCCAACAAAATTTAAATATAAAACATACGAATCTCAAATGGAAAGCACACGTTCGTTCATGTTGTAAATGCCGGCCGGCGCGCGACGCCAAACAACGCTCGCAATGACGTCACAGGCGAATCGTCGCCTGCGCGATATCATACCTTACGTTTATTGTATCATGGTATATATGTACTTAGTTCCTGTTTTAAAATTGAATTTTAGGTACCAAGTAAAATTAAAACGAAATTTGCAAGTAAGTATGCGGGATCTAGTTTATCCGACGTAAGAAATAATTTTGCATCTTAAAGAGATAAAATTTTCATATCTTCCTTAAATGGAAAGCAGCTGCGATATAACGTCTGTGACAATTTCGATTCTTCGAGCATAAGGTACGAATTTCGCTTTCATTTTCGATTGCCTGGGAGGCCAGATTTCTAACTTTAATTGACCTATAGGATTGGTAATAATCAGGAAATATCCTCTTAATATTCAGGTCTTGATTCCCTTCTTAGGCAAATCTTTAGCATCTTCACCAATTCGTCACTATTCGAAGATTTTTTAACAAATTTATTCTTTAATTTTCGAGAGTAGAGATACACATTAGACTTAAAGTTGCCGGATAAGTAATGTTGTGGTCATTTAATAGCTAGATTTGGGCAGTCTGAGATTAAATGTTTTACTACAAGGAGATCTTGATAAAAAGGACATTGTGGAGGGGGTTCACCTCTGAGCAAAATGAATGAGTGATGTATGTGTGGCCAGTAGCTAGTCTTTTCCATATCACATTTTTCCTTCTAGTGAGGGCAGGGGTGTCAAACTAATGGAAAAATAAAGGTTTCAGTTCATTGAGTTTATTACTCTCCTCGTACATATCATATTCAAATTGTTCAATGGAACCAAAAATACGTTCAACTTGATTTTATTCTCTGTTTATTGCTAGAAGAAGAAATAGAAGTCTGTTCTCTATAGTGTTCTTTGTCAAGTTGTCAGCCTTTTCATTTCCTTCAATTCTGATGTGACATGGGACCCAGAGGAAAGATATAAAAATGTTTCGTTTAAAACCCATCAAAAGGAGGTCCATTATCTGCACTACCAAAGGGTGGGATGATCAACAATGTTATATGGATTTGTGACCGCTCAAGGAGTCGGAGATAATGAGGAACTTACCCTTGTGGTGGGATTTAATGAAGTGTTTGATACTTTCACGAATCGCAAGAAGCTCTGCAGAGAGGATTGATGATAATGGGTCAAATTTAAACTTGAAACTTGGGTGGCCTAGAGTGAAAGCAGATCCCGTGCCTTGTGGGGACTTTGAGCCAACAGTATGGTTATCAAAGTGATTTGCTGTGATATATTTTATTTTTCAATCGTATGACCTTTTGAGGAAAGATATTTTTATCCAGGTGGAGAAGATCTATGTTAGTGAGGAGAGGAGGAAGGGACCATGGATAAAAAAATGTTGAGATTGCCTGATGGTTTAAAGGAGGGAAGATTAATGTTATATGTATTTATTATATTAAGAAATATCACATTTGCTCCCAGAGTGTTTTATGTAGGGAGAGGTTGGGTTGGGGTAAAAAATTGTGGTCAATCAATAAGGAATGGCTCGGATTTAAGAGATGACGCATATCTTAGTAGTGCTGGATGACATGTATTTCCAAGGGGACGGATATTGGTGATGGCAATTGGGGTTGTTCGAAAACAACCAATGGATGGGGATGGGATGGCGTCTAAGACCTTCAAATAGGAGGGTCAAGCTTGGGCAGAATAATGAATTTGTATACTTTTACTAGGGATCTAGAGCCAGCGCCTGATTTAGTATTGAAAGAACCTTAACCATGATTAAATCTTGTTGAATGTATGTTTTAAGGTGATTTAGATGGCGTTTCCAATTAAGTATATATTGTCCAGGAACATTCCCAGGAACTTAATTTCCTATTTGAAAAGAAGGTTTGTTCCATCTAACAATGGTGTATGTATTTTAGACCGGTTTTTTCCCTACAGAAATGTATGATTTCCGATTTTGATGTTGAGAAATGAGAACCTGTCCAGAGAGACCATTTGGCTAAACAATGTAAAGTAAAAACTAAAGTTTTCCGGGCTGTTAGGCCGTGGTCGATTTTGGTTTACTCCAAAGCTTTCAACTGTAGCTGCGGCAGTCATCTTCAGTGGCGCTGTGGTCGCGGGCGAAGTATACGATGTGGCATCCGAGGTGGTACTGGTTCGGGCGACTGGAATTCCGACGTAGTTATGACCGACGGACAGACCGAGGACTGAACGGTGGTATCATCCCGTCGGGCCCCTTCGGTTCTGTTCAGTCTTGGCTTCGTTGTTGTTTTGTCCAATATATTGTGCCATATTCTGTTCGTTTGTAGTCCTTCTTCTTTTCGATTAAAATTGTCCTTGTGTTTGTGGATTTCTATGGCTTCTCTATGTAGTCTGGTCGAGAAATGCCTGGCTGAGGATAAAATCTCAGTTTCTTCAAACAGAATCCGATGGTTGTCTTCTCGAAGGGCATGTTCTGCAACCGCTGATTTATCTGTCTGTCCTAGGCGGCATGACCTTTTGTGTTCAGTCAGACGCGTGTTTGAGCTTCGTTTTGTCGTTCCGATGTATACACCTCCACACGAGCAAGGAATTCTGTATACTCCGGCGGAAGAAAGAGGGTCTCTTGGATCTTTGGCCGAGCGGAGAATTTCTTGGACTTTTGTAGTGGGCTTGAAAACCGGCTTGATGTTGTGCTTTCCTAATAGTCTGCCAATGCGGTCGGTAACTCCTGTTATAAAGGGCAATATGGCAATCCCGTTTGGTGTCTCTTGCCGTGTGTCCTGATTGTTTGGTCTCCTCGGTCTTTTTGCCCGTTCGATGTCCTGGGGACGATACCCATTGGCCTGGAGCACTCTGTCCAGATGTGCTAGTTCCTGCGAAAGATGTTGCAGCTCACAGATCCGTTTTGCTCTTTCCACCAATGTTTTAATAACCGTTCGTTTCTGTCTCGGATGATGATTAGACTCGTTCTGCAGATAACGATCTGTATGTGTGGCTTTGCGGTACACAGTGTGCCCCAAGGATAGATCATCTTTCCTTGTTACTAGAACGTCCAGGAACGGGAGCTGTTTTTCACGTTCAATTTCCATCGTAAACTGGATTTTAGGGTGGAAGCTATTCAGATGCCGTAGAAACAGACCCAGCTCTTCTTCCCCATGGTTCCAGATCACGAACGTATCATCCACATACCGAAGCCAACAGGAAGGACGGTTTTTAGCAGTTCTTAGTGCCAAGTCCTCAAATTGTTCCATATAAAAATTAGCGACAACCGGGCTGATTGGACTTCCCATGGCTACGCCATCTTTCTGCTCATAGAAAGTTTGATTCCATTGGAAATACGTCGTTGTGAGGCAATGGTGGAATAGGGCAGATATGTCTTCAGGAAATATTTTTCTTATTTCATGCAAAGTTAGGTCTAAAGGAACGTTCGCAAACAGCGAAACAACGTCGAAACTGACTAGGACATCTTCAGGTTTCAGAGTGATGTCTTTTAGCTTCTCCACAAAGTGTGTCGGGTCCCGAACGAACGACGGCGTTTGGCCAATATGCGGCTGAAGTATGTCTGATAAATACCGGGCTAGTTCGTATGTCGGTGAACCAATGGCGCTTACAATTGGCCTCAGTGGAACGTCAGGTTTGTGGATTTTCGGTAATCCGTAAAGCCTGGGTGGTAGTGCTTCGGATTTAACCAATTTCTTCTTGAGCTCTGGTGTTAACGTCGAACTTTTAATCAGTCGGTTGGTTTCTGTCTGTATTTTACGAGTCGGGTCACGTGGAAGGATCTTGTATGTCTCAGGATCCAATAGGCTCATTATTTTATTGTTGTAGTCATCGGTGTTCAGTATTACAGTGGCGTTCCCCTTGTCTGCCGACCGCATCAAACGCACTAGTCCGACCCCACCGACTCTGGATGTGCAACGAACTGTAATAAATAAATCGAATCGCGACTTGGCACCGGCTGAAATTTCTATCCTATCAAGGGGAGGAAACTTCGCAATTTCACCGCGAACTATACCGATTGAGGACATCATCGCAAACGTTGAAGCAGGGATCCAAAAACTACAACCAGGGATCGCTGCAGAAATCAGAGCAGAAACAGCCAGGATCCTAAAACACGCAAAACCGATGAAAAGAAATGTCACGAAGGAAGAAATCAGGGCATTAAAAGAGCTAAACAAGGACCAGAGTATAATAGTTCTGCCGGCAGACAAGGGGAACGCCACTGTAATACTGAACACCGATGACTACAACAATAAAATAAAGAGCCTATTGGATCCTGAGACATACAAGATCCTTCCACGTGACCCGACTCGTAAAATACAGACAGAAACCAACCGACTGATTAAAAGTTCGACGTTAACACCAGAGCTCAAGAAGAAATTGGTTAAATCCGAAGCACTACCACCCAGGCTTTACGGATTACCGAAAATCCACAAACCTGACGTTCCACTGAGGCCAATTGTAAGCGCCATTGGTTCACCGACATACGAACTAGCCCGGTATTTATCAGACATACTTCAGCCGCATATTGGCCAAACGCCGTCGTTCGTTCGGGACCCGACACACTTTGTGGAGAAGCTAAAAGACATCACTCTGAAACCTGAAGATGTCCTAGTCAGTTTCGACGTTGTTTCGCTGTTTGCGAACGTTCCTTTAGACCTAACTTTGCATGAAATAAGAAAAATATTTCCTGAAGACATATCTGCCCTATTCCACCATTGCCTCACAACGACGTATTTCCAATGGAATCAAACTTTCTATGAGCAGAAAGATGGCGTAGCCATGGGAAGTCCAATCAGCCCGGTTGTCGTTAATTTTTATATGGAACAATTTGAGGACTTGGCACTAAGAACTGCTAAAAACCGTCCTTCCTGTTGGCTTCGGTATGAGGATGATACGTTCGTGATCTGGAACCATGGGGAAGAAGAGCTGGGTCTGTTTCTACGGCATCTGAATAGCTTCCACCCTAAAATCCAGTTTACGATGGAAATTGAGCGTGAAAAACAGCTCCCGTTCCTGGACGTTCTGGTAACAAGGAAAGATGATCTATCCTTGGGGCACACTGTGTACCGCAAAGACACACATACAGATCGTTATCTGCAGAACGAGTCTAATCATCATCCGAGACAGAAACGAACGGTTATTAAAACATTGGTGGAGAGAGCAAAACGGATCTGTGAGCCGCAACATCTTTCGCAGGAACTAGCACATCTGGACAGAGTGCTCCAGGCCAATGGGTATCGTCCCCAGGACATCGAACGGGCAAAAAGACCGAGGAGACCAAATAATCAGGACACACGGCAAGAGACACCAAACGGGATTGCCATATTGCCCTTTATAACAGGAGATACCGACCGCATTGGCAGACTATTAGGAAAGCACAACATCAAGCCGGTTTTCAAGCCCACTACAAAAGTCCAAGAAATTCTCCGCTCGGCCAAAGATCCAAGAGACCCTCTTTCTTCCGCCGGAGTATACAGAATTCCTTGCTCGTGTGGAGGTGTATACATCGGAACGACAAAACGAAGCTCAAACACGCGTCTGACTGAACACAAAAGGTCATGCCGCCTAGGACAGACAGATAAATCAGCGGTTGCAGAACATGCCCTTCGAGAAGACAATCATCGGATTCTGTTTGAAGAAACTGAGATTTTATCCTCAGCCAGGCATTTCTCGACCAGACTACATAGAGAAGCCATAGAAATCCACAAACACAAGGACAATTTTAATCGAAAAGAAGAAGGACTACAAACGAACAGAATATGGCACAATATATTGGACAAAACAACAACGAAGCCAAGACTGAACAGAACCGAAGGGGCCCGACGGGATGATACCACCGTTCAGTCCTCGGTCCGTCCGTCGGTCATAACTACGTCGGAATTCCAGTCGCCCGAACCAGTACCACCTCGGATGCCACATCGTATACTTCGCCCGCGACCACAGCGCCACTGAAGATGACTGCCGCAGCTGCAGTTGAAAGCTTTGGAGTAAACCAAAATCGACCACGGCCTAACAGCCCGGAAAACTTTAGTTTTGATGATACCGGCCGTGAAAGCCTACGTAGTTTTATTAATGTAAAGTAAGTTTTATTTGACGCTCGCTAGTACCGGGAGATGAAGATGAATGGTAAATTATTAAGTCATCGCACGTACATTGGGAACATAATTTGGTTTAGTATAAAATTTTTTTGATTGTACTGACCGATAATAGGACTAATGAAGTACTCAGTACTGACCCCTGGAAGATACCGTTTTTACGAGGGTGTTGAAATGAAAGGGTATTTTGTAGGAGAACGGAAATTGAGCGATTCGAATGGAAGTTTGTTAAGAAGATAGGGAGGTTGCCTTTAAAGCCGAGATTTTGTAGGTGGAGAAGGATATTATTTCTCCATGTATATCATTTTAACTTATAAAAATTGAAACCATACAAATTGCCTTTTGCTATTTGCAGCATTATTGTACTATTCATGTACCATTTCCTTTTCATGAGAAAAAGTGTTGCTGTTAAGTTCGTAAAACTGGGTGATGATGCGAATTTTATGGACATTAGACGTAGACACGAAAGAAGATTTTAACAGCTAAAAAACCATTCCTACAAATACACCGGGGAATACAAATAAAGTATTTTGCAGGCCACTTTTACATACCCCTGAAGCACTATTCTTATCCAGTTTAAAATCCTAAATGGCACTACCTCTGGAAATCTTACCAAAAATGCTGTACGAAATGTTAGCAAAATTGTGAGAACTCACTTTACAACTGGTTTTTGCAAAATTAGAAAATGACGGCTCCCAGGCCTAGATTAAAATATTGTTGTGGTGCTGAACCTTTTAATTTTTTGCAATAACGCAAATACTTGTGTTTTACTACTTTTTTAAAGCTATTTTACGGATTGCTCAAATTGATTTTAATTTTGTTCTAAATAGAAATAGAGTATATTCTCAAATTCCGCCCTAACTTTCTGAAAAATGTCTTTTGGAATACTTCCAGTGATTAAAAGTAACCTCATAAAAAAAGTCTATAGGGGTAAGGTCAAATAATCATGGCCGCCACTCAATTGTAGTACCTCTTCTGCCAATCCACTGGTTTGGATACTTTCGGTTCAATCACTCTCTCACCAGAGGAGGTGCACCATCCTGCTGGAAGTGTAGAAGATCTTCGTTCAAATTTAGCTTGCCATGTAAGTATCATTGGTTTTCAAGTTTATGAAAAATCCAGAGCTATGTAGTTTGGTTGAGCATTTCAGCAGAAACTTAGCAGATTAAATTTTCTTTCGTAAAAAAGAACCTATCATATTGTTTGGGGATATTGAGTGTGCCCCTATGGAAAAAGATGTGGATTGGCGTCAATCCAATAGTGACTCACATGATCATTTAGGAAAGAAAATACTCATTACTGAAGCAAATGTTCTTTTATATAAAATCGGGTGTTGCCGTAATTCTCATTGTCATGGTTCTCAAATATCTTCTGTCCGGATCATCGTCCTAACCCAAACTAACCCACCACTAAAACTATATAACTTGTCACCTGCTTAAAAACTCCCTTACAATGATCAGGATTTTCGTTATTATTTAATCCTTGAAACCGCTCGCAAGGGTAGATATATATAAAAATCTAACAAGCTTTGAACCGCTCGCAAGGAAAAATATATTGGCGAAATATACGCAGGTTCATTACTTTTTTAGCAGATTCCATGAATTCGTCGCACGCCAAGAACTGGTGCTAAATGACGTGCTGATACTTTAGCATTTATAGAAACTTGTCCAATAAGTTTGGTCGATACAAACAAATTAATTTTATTCACTTTCGTCTTTAAAATTCCAACTTTCCTTTCACTTTACAAAATACCTTGATATTCTATTTTCTCTCCTGTTATCCTACCCAGGGGTAGCCTATTAGACTTCACATATTGGATTCATGTATTTGCTTTGCTGGGATTGGAATGGCTTGCCTTAACTGCCAGTTTGCAGGCGCCATTTTACTGATTTTCTTCAACTACAAGGGAAAAGAGATGCTACGTGGTTTCTGGCTTTGAGGAATTGGGTTAAACTGCCCAAAAGAGGTATTTGTCCAATCTTGGACAAAGATAACAACTGAGGTGCACTAGATATTCCCTAATATCTGTGCATACAAAGGTAGAAAAATAGCCTAAAAGGATGTGACTTTTGGCGCGAAGAGGAGAACGAGAACTTTCGCTCTTGCTCGAGTGAACGTTGTAACTGCACTAATAACATTAATATCTTCTTCTAGCTACCGCCTGGCGGCAAAACCACACAAAAGGTGGAGGGTGGCGCAAATGCCGAATTCATTTGAGATTGAAAGGGTAGAAACGGGTTTCTTTCTTTATTAGACACATTATTGTGTACACAATGCTGTCGGAGACAAAAATATATTGAATTTAAAACGATTAAGAACGATTTCCTTTACGAGTGAAAAGTTGCTATGTCATTTCGCTTTATTCGAATCATAGCATATGACGGACTCTATCCCACCGACAAAACCAGGTTCGCACTAAGGGGTCGTAATGAAGGACTGAAATATGCTGATTTAAATGCACAAATTTCTGTTTACCTGGGCTTAACTAAATCTATTTTGAGTTTAATTGCGGTTCATTCATACTACATACATACAGGGTGTTATCACCAAACTATCCGGTGAAAAATGACAAGTTAATACACTTGTTGGGGTGTTACCCCAACAAAGTTTAATCTGCATCCAAAACTCTAGGTTGTTGTCTTTTCGATTATTAACGGATTCAGTTTCTTTGAAATTTTAAAATCAAATCTACTATGTAGACGTGGTTAAAGTTCTGGTCAGAATGATTTTCCTTAAAAGTAAGCACCTACCCTGAGGACTATAAGGAAAAATTATTTCTATTCGCTCTTCCATAGAATATACCATTATTGAATTAAAATTAATTCGACGAAAAAATACGGATGCAAGTGATGGCCTCAGCAAGCACATTAAATTTTAAATAATTTAGAAGATGCAAAGTTTTTACAAAAAACATCAAAAAACAAGTGTTTGTGTTATTGCCAAAAATAGAGAGTTTTGGCAATACAATAGTGTTTCAATTTAAGCTTGGGATTCTTTTGTCATGATTAATGATTATTTTTTAATTTTTCCTGTCCAATTTTGCAAATGCAAGTGTTTTTAAATATTTACCAATAATTTTGCTAACATTCCATACTCAAATTCCATCTCAAACTTTGGTATCACGGAAAAGCATTTTTGATAAGTTTCCAGAGAAGCGTCACAAATAAGGTAGTGGCATTTAAGATTATAAAATAGAGGGTAGTGCTTCAGGGGTGAGTAAGGATGGTTTGCAAAATACCTCAATTCTCTTTCCCCGCGATGTTGTAGAAATGGCATTTTTTGGTTGTTTGGTACCTTCTTTAGCGTAGAAAATATAGCCATTGTAAATTTCCAAATTGCCACCATGTATATCGGTATATATCTGGAAATTTTTTAGATGTGTTGTGGATTTCCTCCCAGGTTATCTCTTTCTAATAGTATTTTTTACTATTTGAAGTTGATTGATATTGTGAGCTTTGTTGGTGAAGCACCCCAACAAAGGTATTAACTTATCGCTTTCACGATATAGTGTGTGATAAGACCCTGTATGTTCGTAATACGATTGAGCCATAATTAAAACCCTAATAGATTTATTTCACCCCAGTTAAACAGCAATTTGTGCATTGAAAGCATCGTACTTCAGTTGATCCTTAGTCCCAACTTAGATTGTCTGTAGATTCCATTATATAAACCAATCGCTTTATATATAGCTAGTTGTCACTCTCCGTCAAGGAAAACTACATATGTCAAATAAAGGAAGAACATTTTTCTACCCACTCAAATGCATTCCGAGTCCGCGCAATTCCCACTCAGTTCTTCCTGCCTGTAGAAAGTTGAAGGTTGGAGTTGAAGAAGTGCAGTACGAGCATTCACCTAGTTAACATCTGCCTCTGACGCAGTTTTGCTTGACGTCAAGATATTAGGCTGTTTTCTCATTTGTTCGAACAGATATTTAGGAAATATCTTGTCTACTCTGTGTTCCCCTTTCCAACTTGGATTTGGGACTCTTTTGAGCGCTTTAGACGCATTTTCTCAAGACGTAGAAGCTGTAGCGTCTTTCCCGTTGACGCCGATACAAGAAGTTAAAATTTGGAAAAGTTGTAGTAAGAAGTAAGACAGAGCTATTCCTGTACTTAAGACTAGAATCAAATTTTGAAGTCATATCCCTGGTGAAGCCAATTTCAGAGAATGACAGAAGAAGTAAAGTAACAGGGTATTGAGTTTGAACGTAGAAGCAGATAGTTGAAATAAAAGAAAGATTGATTAAATTCGGTAAAGAACGGAGGTCGTGCTAATTAAATATAATCAAGAAGTTTTGTTAGGTATTCATTAATAGTTAATCTAATCATTCTGATGTAATTAACTGTGTCCGACGATAAAATTCTTTTTTAAAAACAATTTATTTTTAAATTACGACTAACAATACGAATACAAGCGATGGAATGAAACAAATACCTAAACTACATATATTTATAAGGTGGGTACGGCTTCAGTCTCCACGGTCTGGTCCAGGTCAGCAGGAATGGTACATGTAACTCCTCCCTCCTTAAGAAGCGAACATAACGGAGTTTGGGTGCGTTTCTTCATCCCCTTTGGAAGCTTCGTCGGATTTCCTTTTGCTTGTTCCTTTGGATTGACACCTTCAGGAAATCCATTTTCGTATCTTCTTCTTAGATAATATATACAGGGTGGTTGCTACTACTATTGTTAGCGTGGTGATAGTAATAGCTCTCCATGTGATTGACTCGGCATCGTTTTCATCGATTTCTTCGGTGAGCTGCAATCTATATATTGAGTCCTTTAGATTGAACATCTCCTCGAAGTTGACTTTGCTGAGGTTTGCAATTTTGTAGGATTGTGTTTCCTGAGAGCATCGATGCGGATTTCTGGTAGTATTAGTGGTGTTCCCTGTTTAAATTGGGGGTTCTTTGTGAACTTCCTTTTTTCTACCGTAACTTCGCAATTCCTCGGGATTCCGATAAGCGTGGGCAGATCGATTTTTAGATATTGATCTGAGCTACATATGGAAAATATTTGTGTGTTGTTTGCGGGCAGGACCAAAACTTCCTCTTGCGACACTTGGTCGACTAAGGGTTCTTCCAGGTGGATTTCGTCAGCGCGGCAATTGACAGTAGGGTGGTTTTTCAGTAGCATTTATCTCTGGGCTTGAGATTTTCGTGGCAGTAGAAAATATCAACAACTTCTGGACAGCTGGTTTCTTCAAATTGTATATTGTCTCTCGCTTGTGCTAGGTAAGGGTATTTTGGAACTACAAGGGTCTTATTTTGGATGATAGGATAGAGGTGGTGGAAAACGAAGGTTTCTGATCTCAAAATTGGTGCGTGCATCGCAAAAATTACTTTACCTCTAGAAAACGAGACTTGTATTCCAAAGAATTGATAGTATGATAAAATATTTTTGAAGTTTGGAATAGCGTCGTTGTTATAGAGAGATTTTAAGTACTGAGTTGTGTGAATTATTTCCGCAACAGAAATAATTGAATTATGCAAAGCATTGAGTTTAGCAAACATTATTGCATCTTCTAAATTGTCTATGAATGTTATTAGGTTTTGACAATCAAGAATTATTTGGGATAGTACGCTTTGAAAATTTAGGTACGTTTGAAAACTACTAATTTCACTATCAAATAATGCTTGTAGCATTTTTATTCCTTGTTCTAGTCTATCTTGATTATTTGCTAATGTCGATATAGTTTTATTATAATTATTTATCAGTTGTTTTGACAAGGACATTTGAGTGTTTGAATGCTTTATAATATTTTTCTGATTTTCTTGCAGAGTATCAATCGCGTTGTCGTACCTATTACCATCGACGGCATCTAGTGTGCCAAAAAGCTATTTATTTACACTTCCCACTATATTAATAAGGCCTCTTTTATTCCTAATGTGAGGATTTAAGTTAGCTAGTTTTTTTTGCGTAATGTTAATTAGAAACTCGGTTCTATAATGTAAATTATCGGCTAAGCCTTGATAGGATACAGGATTATTCATATTTTCATGTGTAACATGATCTCTTAACATAAAATAACTTGTTTTAATATTGGTTAATTGTCTACTAACTATGTTTACTATATATAAGTTTGGCGTTGCCTAACTGAATGGGTAGTATGGGGTTTTTTACAAGGGTAAGCTGGATATCTTCACTGTTGGTCAGCTGAAGTACCAGGAGTAGCATCAGGCTCTGAAGGCTCGGGGGTGCCATTTCCTTCCTGCAAATATCGTTTTTGTTTAGTCTTAGGTTTCTTTGCAGAGTTTTTATGATAAGTGCCCTTGTTTGTTTTTAATTTAATACAGCTTTGGCTATCAACTTTTACTTTTTGAAACTTAGGTAATGACTTATTTCGAAGTTTTGTTTTAATATAAGCCGGTTCCTGGAGAGAAAATTGAGGTGGATCTTCTCGTTTTTCGTTTATTGATTACCTTCTCTTTCACTTGTTGGTTGCTTTCTCTTATTTTTTCGTAAATTGTATGAGAGGCTTCTTTGTGATTTTGAATATAGTTTGATATAATTACATGGTCACTAAGTTCGAAGGGGTCGTTTGTGTTAATATGACCTTTAATCATTTCAAAAGGGGTAAACTTCGCTACGCTATGGATGGAATTGTTGTGTCCTAGAAGAGCGCGTTTCATTAGTTGCTCGGGGGAATACTGCTTATTTTCCATTTTCAGACATCTGTAGTGTTCGATCAGCGTGGTATGGAACCTTTCTACAGGAGAGTTTGAATTGCTATTCTTTGCTGTTATATAGTGTAGTTCAATTTCGCATATTTTACAGAAATCTTCCAAGTTTTTATTCTTAAACTCAGTCCCTCGGTCCGTGGTAACTTTTAGGGGTAGTCCGTGGTGGGTGATAAAATTAAGTACATTTTCGATCACAGCGGGTCCCGTTAGGCTACTTTATCTATATGCTTGACCGTATCTAGAAAATGCATCAATTATAGTCAAAAATGTTTCGTTCTCGATCTTGAAAGTATCTATATGTAACTATTCGAAGGGTCGAGAAGTTGTAGGGGTTAGATTGAATTTAACTGCAGGGGGATCTCTGTCATATTTATTCTTCTGGCATGTTTCACAATAGTTTACATATTGTTTTATGTCCATATTCATTTTTAGTCAATAATATCGTGCGCCTAGTGCTAGTTGCATTTGGTTTATGCCTCTATGACAAGTTTTTGTGACATGGTACATATCCAATTTTTCTCTTTGTTCGTCTGCTAATTCGATGTCTTCTAGCATTTTAGAGCATTGTACAAATTTAAAGCATGTATTAGTGAAAAGACTCTGTAGGGTTGTCGTAAACGTTTGAGCCAAAGGGCTATTCCTAAAATATAGAGCATATAGCCATTTAGGATCAATAAGTTCTTTTAAGACTTTTATCATACATGGTATTGGATCATTTTTGAGCAAGGTAATAAAAATACGTGTATTTTCGAAAGTTTTTTCGAAATGACATTTAATTTGATCGATGTCGTCTTGTGTCAAAATAATTTGATTTTTATATACCTACAGTCAGGATACGTTCGGTGATTGGTATACCGAAAATTGGGTTTTCGTGTGACGAGTGGATCGTTTCTAGGTCGTCTGAATTCTCATTTTGGGTGTGTGGTTGCGACATTTCTCTTTCTGAGTTTGGTGGTTTAATTTGGATATTTGAAATAACATTGACTTTTTGTCTTTTGTGTCCCAAAATTTCGTCAAGTATTTTTTGATCCAAGTCAGGAAGTTGGTCGGGATTTTCACAATATTTTTCGATGACCTCGTCTACGTCGCCAGGATTGTTACATACAGATGATGTTTCTAAAGCGTAGTGGTCATTGTCTATGGGGTTTCGTGATAGGGCATCTGCAGCTTGATTTGTTTTGCCCTTTTTGTAGTCGAATTCTTCCAATCTGAGACGCCATCTGACAAGGCTGCTGTTTGGTTCGCGAAGTGAATAAACCCATTGTAATGGTTTATGATCTGTTAAAATTGTAAATTTGTGTCCAAACAAATATGGTCTGTAATATTTTACGCCCCAGACTATTGCTAGTAACTCTTTTTCGATAGTCGAGTAATTTATTTCAGCCGGGTTGAGAGTGCGTGATGCATAACAAATAGGATGACCATTTTGTGACAATATCGCTCCGATAGCGTAGTTGGAGGCATGAGTATCTAAATCGAATGGTTTAGTAAAATCAGGATAGCACAATACAGGTTCTGATGTTAAAATAACTTTACAAGTTTCGAAACAATTCAAAAATTCTTTAGTATGCACGACTTTTTCGTTTTTCTTTAAACATTGGGTAATGGGTTTCGTGATTTTTGCAAAGTTTTGTATAAATTTCCTGTAGTAACCTAACAATCCGAGAAATGATTTAATTTCCCTCTGTGTTTTAGGTATGGGAAATTCCTGTATAGCTGCGATCTTTTTCGGGTTCGATTTTATTCCTTCTGTAGTTACGACATGTCCTGGGAATTCTACTTCTTTTCTAAGGAATTCACTTGTGTCGAGTTGGATTTTTAATCGTGCTTCTCGTGATTTTGAGAATACTAGCCTTAGGTTTTGAATATGTTCTTGCAGTCCTGTACTTATTAATATGATGTCGTCCATGTAAACTAAGCATCTTCAGCAAATCTTTCAGCACTTCGTCCAAAGGTAGATGGAGCGTTTTTTAAGCCAAAAGGCATGCGTAAAAATTCGTAGTGGCCGTTTTATACTGTAAACGCCGTTTTTTCTATAGAATTTTCCGACATTTCTATCTGGTGGAAGCCGGTTGCTAAATCCAACGTAGAGAAATAGTTTGTTCTGCCTAGTTTGTCCAATATTTCATTTATATTAGAAATAGGGTACCGGTCGTCAATTGTTTTTTGGTTTATGTTCCTAAAATCTACTACTAGACGCCATTTAGGTTTCTTAGAAGCATCTAGCTTTTTCGGGACCATCCATATGGGTGAGCTCCATGGGCTAGCTGAGGGACGAATGATTTCTTTTTCTAACATTTCGTTTACTTGTCGTCTGACTTCATCTTTATGCACATACGGGTATCTGTAGGATTTCGTGTGTACCGGGATTTGGTCGGAGGTTTTAATATTATGTTTTAATTTGGGGGTAAAACTCAAATTATCTCCTGGCTTAAAGAATATATCCCAGAAGTCTAGACATAAATTTGATATCGATCTTTTTTCATCTGTGTTCATGTGCTCGGTACGTATTAAGTCTTGTATACTAGTTTCTCGTTTCGCCTTGTATGCGTAATTTTCGTTCTCATTACTCCTTGTTTCAAACGTATACATTTCATATAGCTCATCTTTAAATGAGTCTACAGATATCGGTTGATTCAACGTAACGTTTATTATCTTATCGGTATGGTTTTGCATTTCCACTGCAGCGAATCCATTCTTAAAATAAGACAAGGAATGTGGGATTATAAGACCGTTAATTTTCATTTCTTTTATTAATATATCGCCTTCGAATATGCTGACTGGTATATTTTTAATTAGTTTTTCGTGAGGATTAACTGAGAATGAAAATTTGATGTCAGCAGGTGACCTATATTCAAAAGGAATTTCTATACATTTGCCGACAAGTTTTTTATTAATCAGATCGATATTTAAATTCATATTAATTAAATCAAGGAGTCCTATTACCCCGTCGAAATAATCATGAAAATCAAACAGAATAAAATCAATTTCATATTTAATTCCGTATTCTAAAAATGCGGGAATAGTAGCCTGAAATTGTGTTTGTTGACTACCTTCAGCTGTTTTTATTGTGCTTGTTGTTTGGTATACATGGTTAGGGAAAAATTCACAGTCCTTCACAAAGATGCGACATTGAAAATGCCGAAGCAGAATGCAACGCTTACTAAATTTGAGATCTGAGAAAACTCATAATTGTGTGGAAATATAATAGTTGATAGAAGTTTGGGTGAGATCAGGTTAGATTACGTGAGTTTACTTTAGCAAAATATACCCAATAAATGCATATTATTTGAAGTTTCGTTTTTTTTACAATTTATAACGTTATAAGTGTCGTTGAAAAGGCAAAAGATCATTTGCATTCGATTCGTCTGACATTCCTAGTCTGTCGTGAGAAACTAAAAGTCACCCTCACCCACCCTTAACACAATCTATTGTAAAAAATGACTTTTAGCAGATTACGTAAGTTTAGTTTACCAAAATATACCACATAAATGCATATTACATCAAGTCCCGATCGTTTTTACAATTTATAACATTAGTGGTGGTTGTAAAATCTGCATTCGATTCGTCTCTCAATCCCCGATATGACGCGGTTAGTTTCACTTAATATCAACTATTATTTGAGTCGGTTCCAATACGTTATAATCGATTTTAATAGATTTGGTTAGTTTTGGTGAGTCGTCTAATCAATTTTCGGTTAGTGTCACTTAGTCTCAACTATTTTTACTTATTTGAGCTGGTTCCGTTACGTTTTAATCAATTTTAATAGATTTGGTTAGTTGTTTAATCAACTTTCGGTTAGTTCCACTTAGTCTCAACTTATTTTACAGTTGGTTCCGATATGTTATAATCAATTTTAATAAATTTGATTAGTTTTGAATTAAGTATCTAATCAACTTTCGGTTAGTTTCACTTAGTCTCAATTTATTTTACTTATTTGAGCTGGTTCCGATACGTTACAATCAATTTTAATAGATTTGGTTAGGTTTGGTTTATCGTTTAACCGACTTTCAGTTAGCTTCACTTGGTCTCAACTTATTTTAGTCATATGAGTCAGTTCCGATAGGTTATAATTAAGTTTACTAAACTTGGTTAGTTTTGGTTAGTCATCTAATCAACTTCTGGTTAGTTTCACTTAGTCTCAACTTATTTTAGTCATTTGAGTTGATTCCGATACGTTATAATCAATTTTAATAGATTTGGTTAGTTTGGGTTAGTCGTCTAATCAACCTTTGATTAGTTTCACTTAGTCTCAACTTATGTTACTCATATGAGCTGGTTCTGATGCGTTATAATCAATTTTAATAAATTTGGTTTGTTTTGGTTGCCTAATCAACTTGCAATTAGTTTCACTTAGTCTTAAATTATTTTAGTCATTTGAGTCGGTTCCGAAACGTTATAATTAAGTTTAATAAACTTCGTTTCCTTTGGTTAGTCGTCTAGTCAACTTCCGGTTCGTTTCCATTAGTCTCAAGTTATTTTACTTATTTGAGCCGGTTCCGATATGTTGTAACCAATTTCAATAGATTTAGTTAGTAGTCCAATCAACTTTCGGTTAGTTTCACTTAGTCTCAACTTATTTTACTTATTTAAGCCGGTTCCGATACACTATAACCAATTTTAATATATTTGTTTAGATTTGGTTAATAGTCATTTGAACCGGTTACGATACGTTATAATCAATTTTAATAAACTTAGTTTCTTCTTGGTTAATCGTCTAATAAACTTTCGGTTAGTTTCACTTAGTCTCAACATATTTTACTTATTAGACCTGGTTCCGATACGTTATAATCAATTTTAATAGATTTGGTTAGTCTTAGTTAATCGTCGAATCAACTTTCGGGTAGTTTCACTTAGTCTCAACTTATTTTATTCATTTGAGTCAGTTGCGATACGTTATAATCAATTTTAATAAATTTGGTTAGTATTGGAGAATCATCGAATCAACTTCCAGTTAGTTTCACTTATTCTCAACTTATTTTACTTATTTGAGCCGGCTGCTCCGATCCGTTATAATCAGTTTTAATAGACTTGGTTAGTTTTGGTTAGTCGTCTAATCAACTTTCGGTTAGTTTCACTTAGACTCAACTTATCTTAGTTATTTGAGTCGGTTCCGATAGGTTTTATTCAATTTTAATAGATTTGGTTAGATCTGGTTAGTCGTCTAATCAACTTTCGGTTAGTTTCACTTAGTCTCAACTTATTTTAATTATTTGAGCTGGTTCTGATACGTTATAATCAACTCTAATAGATTTGGTTAGTCGTCTAATCAACTCTCGGGTAATTTCACTTAGCCTCAACTTATTTTAGTCATTTGAGTCGGTACTGACAAATTATAATTAAGTTTAATAAATTTGGTTAGTTTTGGTTAGTCGTCTAATCAACTTTCGGTTTGTTTCACTTAGTCTCTACTTATTTTAGTCATTTCAGTCAATTTCGATACGTTATAATCAATTTTAATAGATTTGGTTAGTTTGGGTTAGTCGTCTAATCAACTTTTGGTTAGTTTCACTTATTCTCAACTTATTTCAGTTATTTGAGCTGGTTCTGATACGTTATAATCAATTTTTACTAGATTTGGTTACTTTTAGTTAGTCGTCCGATCAAGTTTCGGTTAGTTTCACTCAATCTCAGCTTACTTTAGTCATTTGAACCGTTTCCGATAGGTTATAAACAATTTTAATAGATTGGGTTAGTTTTGGTTAGTCGTCAATTAAAATTTTGGTTAGTGTCACTTAATATGAACTTATTTCAGTCATTTGTACCGGTAATTTAATAGGTTTTTTCTTGGATAATCGTCGAATAAACTTTCGGTTAGTTTCACTTAGTCTCACCTTATTTTGCTTATTTGACATGGTTCCGATACGTTATAATCAATTTTAGTAGATTTGGTTAGTATGCTAATCAACTTTCGGTTAGATTCACTTAATATCAACTTATTTTAGTCATTTGAACCGGTTACGAAACGCTATAATCAATTTTAATAGATTGGGTTAGTCTTGGTTAATCGTCGAATCAACTTTTGGGTAGTTTCACTTAGTCTCAACGTATTTTAGTCATTTCAGTCAGTTGCGATACGTTATAATCAATTTTAATAAATTTGGTTAGTATTGGACAATCATCGAATCAACTTCCAGTTAGTTTCACTTAGTCTCAACTTATTTTACTTATTTGAGCCGGCTCCGATACGTTATAATCCGTTTTAATAGATTTGGTTAGTTTTGGTTAGTCGTCTAATCAACTTTCGATTAGTTTCACTTAGACTCAACTTGTTTTAGTTATTTGAGTCGGTTCCGATACGTTATAATCAATTTTGATAGATTTGGTTAGATCTGGTTAGTCGTCTAATCAACTTTCGGTTAGTTTCACTTAGTCTCAAATTATTTTAGTCATTTGAGTCGGTTCCGACACGTTATAATTAAGTTAAATAAATTTGGTTAGTTTTGGTTAGTCGTCTAATCAACTTCCGGTTAGTTTCACTTAGTCTATACTTATTTTAGTCATTTCAGTCGGTTTCGATACGTTATAATCAATTTTAATACATTTGGTTAGTCGTCCAATCAACTTTCGGTTATTTTCACTTAGTCTCAATTTATTTTACTTATTTGAGCGGGTTCCGATACGTTATAATCAGTTATGCATAAATCGTGTCGTGACGTTCACTAAAATTTTCCGTGTCGTAATGCGACCTTGGAAACTCACTGTCAAGAAACCAAAGTATTCATCTGATCCGGGTCCGATACGTTATAGTCAAATATAATGTTTCGTTAATCGCCAAAATTCGGTTCGTTTTGGTTAGTTTTAACTTACTTTAATTTGTGTAACCTATTTCGATACATTTAAGCCCGTTTTGGTGCTTTTGGTTACTTCTGATTAGTTTTGGTTAGTCATTCAATCAACTTCCGATATGTTATAACCAATTTTCATGTTTTTGGTTAACTTTGGTTAGTCGGTTAATTTGGGTTATTTTTAACTTACTATAATATTTTTAATCTGTTTCGATACGTTTTAGCCATATTTGATGATTTGGGTTTGGTTAGGTTAGATTGGATTAGGTTGGGATAGACAGTTCGGTTCGTTTTGGTTAGTTTTAACTTACTTGAATATTTTTAATCTGTTCCGATACGTTTTAGCTTTTTTTTGGAGCTTTTGGTTACTTCCGGTTAGTCGTTGAATCAACTTTCGGTTAGTTTCAGTTAGTTCCAATTCATTTTAGTAATTTGAACCGGATCCGATAGTTTATAACCGATAGTTTTGGTTATTTTCCAAATTTCGGTTACTTTGAGTTAGCTTACTTTTATTTTTTTAATTTGTTCCGATTCATTTTAACCCTTTTTGTGCTTTTGGTTACTTTTAGTTAGTTTGGGTTAGTCGTTCAATCAAATTTTGGTTAGTTTCAGTTAACTTTAATTTATTTTTGTCATTTGAACCGATTCCGTCCTCAGAAACAGACTAACACGATCTCTCACGTATATTACGTGATGTGCCAAATGTAGCATGCACTTTTTCATGATTTGATACCCCATAATAGGAAAACAAAAACATTTTCAATGTTAATATCTTTCAGCGAAAGATGGTTTTAAAATAGATCTACTGCTACCAGTATCTATCAAAAGTTTTAGGTCGAGTGCTTTTATTTTGACATAAGGGAGGGTATTATTTGATGAGATATTAATCTCTACTAGATCTGTTGATATGGCGGCCCTGGATCGGGAAAATTTTCAATTTCCTCAGAAATTTAACTATTTGCGAAATAGGCCTGGTCGTCATTGTTGGCATTGGAAGCATCGTAGAATTGGGGGTAATTATCTAGCTCTGGGAGATTTTCTTGAGGGGATTCCTGCTGAAAATCTTCGTTTGAGTATTCTTGAGAATACAATTCTTCGAATATGGGATTAGGCCTTGAACTTTGATTTTGGAAGTTTTGTCTATGGCTCTGCATAGAAAGAATACGAGATGTCATAGACATTGGGGTAGGTTTTGGCAATTGATTTATGGGCGTTTGATTAGGACGGAAAACGTTTTGAGGTTTTCCTGATTGGTGGGGAATTTCCTTGGCGGTAAATTCCTGGGTTGGATATTAATTGGTTGGGATCCCCATTGGGGTCTTGGTGTAAAATTTGAATAGTTTTGCGGCTGGCGTGTGTTAAAATAGTTAGGTTGTTGTGAATTATTTGTGTAATTGTTCTGGAAGTTATTATGATTACTTGATGGTTTTTCAGAGGTTAAGGCTCTATGATGTTTATTTACATCATACAATCTTTCAAAATTTTCAAATTCGTTTGCACACGCCATTGCGTCTTCTAAACAATTAGGTTTTCTTAAATACATGTTATTTTTCAATGTACCTGTGCAACCAGCTATAAAAGTATTTAAAGCAGTTTTATCGTAATGTTTAATTTCACACAACTTTTGTTGTGGGGGCGAATTAGGATCGTTACTAATACGTTGCGCTACACTACTACGTAAAAGTTGTAATCTACTGCCAAAATTTAGAAAGTGTTCGCCTTTATAAGGCGTAGTTCTTGTGAGTTCTTGAACAAGGCAATCTAGATCTCTTCTGTCAGAAAAACATTGAATTAAAGCATTTTTTAAACTTGTCCAATCATTTAATTCGACTCTATTGCCTACCAAAACTTCGGCTTTGCCTACTAATTTTTCTTGAATTGATTCGAAAATATGTGCGTTTAGCTCCTTATCTTTGAACATTGAATAGCTATCAATTGGACTTTCGCATCGCTTAATAAATTTATTTAGAGTATCACTATTCCCATCGATTGGCTTGATTATTTCTAACCTAGATTTAAAAAGGTCCCAATCCATTTTGGGTTGTGAGCCTGCGGCTGTTCCTTCCATATTAGATGCTATATTTATTTGTTTATCTTCAATGCTTATATTAATCTGACTTAGTTTCTGTAGTAACAGACATAAGTAATTAAATTAAAATATCTTATAACGTGCATTAGTTATAAATAAAACTTATGCATTTATTGATTAACGAATAATCAATTTTCTTTTAAACAAACTATTTAAACCTACTAACTAGCAAAATAACTGATTTTTAGTTATTTTTAATTCTTAAGCTATTTCGTTTAAATTTGCAGAACACTGATTTTTAGTTATTTGCAAAAGTGAGAATCAATTATTAATATATAGAATCAATATCAATCAATAAAATTCAAATACGAAACCGTAAATAAGAGGATCAATATAGGGTAAAAAGGAATAAAGCTCTTACAAAAGTCCACGAATTGGGATCGACGTCTTCGTTCTTCCTCTTCTTGATTCCACTGTTGCAACCTCAAGTCGATGTCGCTGGGTCTTATCGTTGGAATTCTTTTGGATTGCACTGACAGGGTAGAAACCACTCGTAGATGTCTTTTACCGCGCGATTCGATAATTTTCACGCCAATTAAATGTGTCCGACGATAAAACTCTTTTTTAAAAACAATTTATTTTTAAATTACGACTAACAATACGAATACAAGCAATGGAATGATACAAATAGCTAAATTACATATATTTATAAGGTAGGTTATGCTACGGTTGCAGTCTCCACGGTCTGGTCCAGGTCAGCAGGAATGGTACATGTAACTATGTTAAGTAATTAGGTTTATGTGTGAAAAGATGATTGCATGAAACTAGTTAGAATACTTTTTATAAATTGATCATATTTAATGCAAAATAAATCCTGAATTATTAGAGTACCTTAACACAAATATAATACCTGTTTCAATTCACACCCTCTGAATGAAACCCCACCAACCTATTTTAATACATTTCGTGAACTAAAGTGGTTAATTAAAAAGTTAATTACCATCCCCTCCTTTGTGGTCATTAATAACTCAATAATAATTTTTTATACCGACAAAGCTTATTTTGACAAACTACATGTTTGCCAAAATATTACATACTACATAAGCTTATTATAATATGAACGATATCTCACATTGTGGCTAACAATAAAATTTCGTTTATCGAAAATAAAAAAAGTATGGAAAACTAACGCCTACAGATGGCCATATTATGCTGAGTTCCTATAACATAAACTAGCAGCTAAAATCTCAGGGATTGAATACTTACCAGGGGATCAAAAATCAATTTACAAGCGAGAGATCTCGTTGCGTGAAAAATATCCCAAAGTGGCCGACATTTCCCGATTTCCTTAGTTACTTTCTTTGTGGCGTGATTGTAAAGTTCCTGTAGGTAATTCTCGATCTTGGCGATAAAGCGTCTTCTTGTCTGAAATCACGTTTTACGGTTTAGGCTATAAATCAAGAAAGTACTTGGAGTAGGTATCAAAAATTTGGCGAGATCGGACTTCTTGTTGATATCTACAGAAAACGAATTTTTTCCTTAACCTTATAAGGCAGCTTATCTACATATTTAGCCATTTCCATGCTCGAAGCGCATTCTGACTTGTTGCAAAATTTTGAACATACCTACACAATTCAACGATTTGTAAGAACTTAATGTGCTTTGGCGATAAATATGAATTTTTGATATGTTGTAGCTCGTACCAAAATGACAGCTTTTCATCATCTGGGTAAGGTTTTAGCTCCAAAAGTTGTACCTAAAAATCAAGTCCGAATGTTGTGTTTTGATTTTTTTGCGTATGCATTTTTGTGGTCCAAAATTAGGAATTAAATTGATTTCATTTAGAATCATTGCTACAAGTCCATAGTTTTATAAAGTGAAGTGTAATAGGTATGTGATGCCAAAATCGACGATTTGATAATAAATAATACTGCAATTATTTATGACGCCTATAAGTTAAAATATTATTCTCTACAGATGGTAGGAGTGATGGATAGAAGTATATTTTGGACAGCGCTAAACAAACTGATTCTGAAGAGCAGGGCGAAGAAATAATTAGCGATCATACCTCTATAAGTAGTCTACAAAGTCCTCGCAGAAGACAAAGATCGAGACTTAGGTCTACTAAAAAGGGAGGACGGCGCCAAGACCGCTAACCTACAAGAGAGTCTTGAACTGCTTATGCAGACCCATTTCCCTGGTTTGTTGGCAACAGACGAGACAAACTTTCAACCTACCGATTTGGACTGGCAAAGTGCCAACCAAATATTCAGTGAAGACAAAGTACGATGGGCAGGAGCTCAGTCCTGAAAGTCTCACCCTTCAAATCGCCAGGTACAGAGGGCATCCGACTACCCCTACTACAGTGGGGCCTAGGCAAGCTATTGCCGCATTTGGTAAAGATGTTCTGAGATTCTGGGCATACCTAACGCTGTACTATATCCCGAAGGCATGGAGAGAAGTAAGAGTGGTATTCATACCAAAAGCAGGAATTATGGATTACACTGTCCCCAAAGCCTACCGACCAATCAGCCAAACATCCTTTGTTATGAAAACTCTGGAGAGGCTGTGTGAGCGATACTTGAGGGACTGCGTACTGGTCAACCGATCGCTGCATCCCAACCAACATGCGTACACTTCGGGAAGATCGACCGACATGGCATTGCATTCAGCTGTTAGCCGGATCGAGAGATCGCTTGACAATAAGGAGTCCACCTTAGGTGTGTTTATTGATAAAACCACCTCAGTGGCTGAATTTTCAACATGCTCTCAAAGAGACGCGTGCAACTAAAGGTGGAAGACACTGTAGTTAAAGGCACCGTTGGCAGAGGTTAGTTTGGGTTAGCAGGGAAGCGTTCTTTCGCCACTGCTATGGAATCTTGTTCTCGACAGCCTTTTGCATCGCCTCAACTCAAACGGATTCTACACCAATGCATATGCAGACGATCTTACGATACTGCTCAATGGACAGTTCGAAGGAGTCCTGTGCAATCGAATGCAGAGTGCCCTTCGCTTAGTCGAAGAGTGGTGTAGGGAGCACTCCTTGTACGTAAACCCCAGGACCCCAGGGGATGGTGCTCTTCCCCAGAAAAAGGAATGGAGCCACTACGGCCTCCGACTCTCCTTAACACACTAAATTTTGCGTATGAGGTTAAGCACCTTCGATGCTAAATTAACCTGGAATCTTCATTTAGAACGAAGACTCAAAAAAGCATACATTTTTTATGAACAGTGCCGCAGGTCCGTGGAAAAGACCTCGGGTATGAAACACGCGGTCGTAATGTGGATCTATACTGCTATCATAAGGCCCATGATTACCTATGGAGCCGTAGTTTGGTGGCCTAGTCAGGGACAGAGAACTGCCTGCCTAACCATAACGGGAGCTATGAGATCAACCCCAACCAGAGCCATGGAAATAATGTTGTGCTTGCCGGCCCTAGATAGTTATCTAAGGCAAATGGCTCTGACTGCATGTCTAACCTTCAGAGTCGTTGGTGTGCAACCCAGTGTAGAATGTGGACAAATTGGGAAGGGACAGTCGGAAGACTGCCACTACTGCATGTCAGAGCAGACAGCATACCTCCCAAGTTTGTCTTTGGCAAACTTTACGATATTCAAATAAAACCAAATGAGTCTATAACCAAAGGTGCGGCTAACATTTTCGTAGATGGCTCGAAAACCAAGAAAAGAGCAGGCTGTGGAATTTACTCCCGTAGCTTGTGAATTGACCTCAAAAATGGTCTCTGGAGGTACAAGCAAGCATAGTTCAGTTTGACTTTGCTGCTATATCCGTAGCCGCAAAAGAGATTGTTCGCGGGAATACTGAGGAAAAGACTGTTAAAATCAACACAGTAGACAAGCTGGTTCTGAAAAGTTATAAACTTGCAGCCAGGTCAGTACTAAAATACTACAATTCACTGGAGGATGCCGCCCGCAAAAACAGAATTTCCGTTTCCTAGGTTAAAGGATATGTACAGTGCGAATGCAACAGATTAGCGGATAAATTAGCTAGGAAGGCAGCCGATTCAAACATTATGGGAGCTGGCCCTTCAAAATTACCTATCGCGCGCTGATACATATGATAAAAAATATCACCCATAAAGACTTTAGGGCAAGGTGGGACGAAAAACTAGCTGTCGACTTGCCAGGGAGCTAGTAAGCTAACCCAATAAGTCTGCAGCAAACGCATACCTGGGTATGTCAATGGAGAACCTACGACTCATGGCGGGGCTTCTGGCTGGACACTGCCAGCTAAGAAAGCATAATGAGATTAAGCGAGACACCTCTATGCAGAGGCTGTTAACAGGAGGAAGAAACAGTAGAGCATCGGCTCTGTGATTGCGAAGTTGTTTCGGAAATAAGGGAATCCATTTTGGGAGAACGATGGCAAACCATTGCTTTTCTCAGAACAGCCTCCTCGGGCAATATCGCCGCCTTTTTACAACACTAAGCAGTGCGATAGCCTAGATGGATTGGTTGACCTAGGGAGGATGCACAGGGAATCAAATGGGGCCTAAATGCCGTGGCTTTTGAAAGCCACCCTCTCACCATTTCCAGATTCAGAAGTAGTGTAAGTGATTGTGGTTGACCTTAGGATGATAAAAAAACCTCTGAGTGCTTTTGTGAAAAACAAACCATCGATCTGGAAGAAAATGGATAGGAAAATAAAGCTCAGATAATGGATGTTGCCGAAGATCAACTGGAATTGCAAGGAAAATACTACTATAAAAAAAAGTAATGCTTACAAATCGGCTATAGGCACCAAACCCCTAGAATATTATTATCAACGAGGATTACAAGGACCATCCAGAGTAAACTCTTTCAAAACCCCACTTGAAGCCTGGAACTTACTTTTCACAATTGCCCTCCACGCCAATGAAAATTTGATGTTATGAGGTGACGTTATAAAATTTTACTATAACGAAGAATTGTCCAAAATATTTTTACCTACTTTTATTCAACATCTGTGTGCTTATGAAACTCGTGCCTTTATCGGATTTTTATATCACCAGGGACTTTTTGAATTCAATCACGAGATCATTATGAGCTACGGATGCGATTAGAAAAGATTTTTTTTTAAATGTGCAATGCCTCTTGTATGATTTTCCTTCTTACTGGTTTATTTGCGGTTTGATGAAGCCTCCACTAGAAGTGGACTAGACTAAGCATATATTTCTTCACCCTCCAGGGGATGAAGGACTTTACTACATTTTTAAAAGTTTAACGTCACCAGTTAGCTCTGCACCAGGGCGCGATTTTACTAAATATACTTCACGCTAGCGCAAGACATGCCCACCGTAATACGACAGCTTTAAAAATCTCCGATATACTCGCCGTCAGCACATCGCACTAAATATAATGCGCCCCAGCACAGGGCTTCGTGTCATCACAGCTAGCAGTCTCGCACGCATTCGTATAAGTCTTTTTGAGGAAAACAGATAGAAGCTTGGCTCAAGCAATACTTCCTACAGGAGGTAATGGCCCAAGTGGTATTGTATTTTGAATTTGTACACGTGAGTGGGCCCAAATGCCATCCCCTGCGATACTTGGTCTATTGTGGCTCATATCTGTGGTTTCCACTAGGCCGGAGGCTCGATCCTTTTCATGAGATCGAGTAGCTTTCTGGAATGGATAGTTTTCATATCTGTATGTGTAATTTGAGAATTTCCAAACACTGTTTGTCTGGTTCTTTCCATTGCTGGACAATAGCATAAAACATGCTCCATTGTAACCAGTAGTGTGCTGTAGCCGGTGCCATACACAGGTCAAGTAGTAGCCAATAATTACTATAGTATAGTACTGTCTATCTCTGATAAACTTAGCAAGTTACAAGTAGATGGTGCCGGCTACAACACACGACTGGTTTGAATTTCACTGGGTTTGTTTAAAGCCTCAAGTACCGTTCTCTCATCTGCTGACCCTATAGCCATACTGACGAGCCGTTATACGGCGAAACGCGTCTATGGATGAGTCGGCAGGTGAAAAAGAACGGAAGGTACAGAAGGTACAAACTTTCTGATTCATGCTCCATTGTGTCTTCACCAGTCACCTCCAAGCAGAAGCGGCTTTCGGCTCGGCTTTCGGTTTCTTCGGCAAGCCCTATCTTGTTCATGTGGCTTCTTAGCCGACAATGGCCAGTGTACAAGCCAATTACAACCTATACCTGTTGTCGGCCAAGTTGAAGAAGTTGTTTAGTTCTCACTCCTGATGGCAGATTCACTGCCATCTTTGAATGAGTTAGGCCCGGTAGCATATTTCCGTTTCCTATTCGGCTAGCGCACCCGAGTGCGCTAATCTTGTAGGGAAAGTAAATCTCCGTTCCCTAAGGGGTTAACGCACTGATTTGGGCACCTGGAATACGCTGTTATATACTATTTCACTTTTCGCATGGCCCTCCGCTCGCTTCGCTCGCTACGGGGGCTCAAGAAAAGAAAACTAACCAGGTGCTAATCCAAACTAACCCAAGACATACCCAAAATCAAGAAAAAAACTGCTTAGAAACTTAATCTAAAAAAATATGAAGAAAAGCAACGGGGTTTGAACCCGGGCCGCCAATAGCCGCCGAATTGAGACCTAACCATCTAGACCTCTCGACCACGAGAACTCTTGCCGCAAATTGATTACATTGCGAAGACATGGCGTGATTAGGTGCGTTAACCACTTAGGAAACGGAGATGCAGGTTTCGCATCCGTTTCCTACACGATTAGCGCACTCAGCTGCGCTAGCCGAATAGGAAACGTAAAAATGCGGCCCGGTAACTCACTCCATTTGTCTACAAATTGCTGTTGTGTTCAGCTGGAGAGGGCTTCTTTAGCTGTGTTGTAAGCTATTCCCAGTACTGGTTTTGGTCCTATAAAGGCCGTTGCGGCCGCTTGTTTCGCAAGAGCATCAGCCCTTTCGTTGCCTTTATATGCTGTATGTCCAGGAATCCAGATCAGTGCAAGTTTATTTTCCCTACCTAGTTTGGTGAGTAGTTCCTGGCAGTTCCATACTGCGTTGGATGAACAACGGCTACTGCTCCATATGTTAGCATTGGTCTTATGACCGCAATATATAGCAAGTGCATTTTTTTGGGATGTATGCCCCATGTTTTACCACAAATGCGTCTGCAGGTCCATAATAACAGTTTCGCTTTTGCGGCAATTTTATCCAGATGCGCATTCCAGTTAAGTGTTTTATCTAGGGTAATTCTCAAATACTTCAATGTATTCGCAAATGGGATAGTTTCTCCTTTGAGTGAAGGTGGTCTTAGGTTTTCCAGCCTTTTCTTCCTTGTGAACGGCACTATAACTATTTTGTGTGAGTTCACAGGTAGTTGTTCCTTTTTACACCAGTCATAGACCATGGTTAGCACCTCTTGAATATCCTCTGAGATAGTTCTTTGTGAGTTATAAGTATTACTAGATCATCCGCGTATGCCTGCTCCTCCATAGCCTGCAAGAGAGACCACAGAAGGGGCGACAAAAGCCCACCCTGCGGACACCCCCTAACAGCCCTGAATTTGCAGCCCGCATTATCTTATCTGCGGTTCAACCCCTCTTTTAGCTAATGCTGTGTATAAGGAGTTTGGTAATGCATTCTTGAATGCTCCTTCAGTACCTAAAAACACACCCACTGCGATACTCCTGTTGTCTAGCGCTTGTGTTATGTTCCCGACAAGGTTGTTTAGTGCCAGTTCTGTAGATTTGCCGGTCTGATACGCACATTATTGGTGGGCATTTAGTGGATACTCACCAATTGCACCCGCTCTAATGTGCACGTCCAGTATCTTTTCCATGCATTTCAATAAAAAGGAGGTGAGACTTATTGGTCTTCATGAGTTAGGTGCTGATTCCCTACGTCCCATCTTCGGAATGTACACCACTCTGATTTTAGTCCAGCTGCTAGGTGTATGATTACTCGCTAGGCTGGCTCTAAAAAGTTTAATTAAGAACGGTGTTAATACCTCCAGACGGTTTTGCAGCATTGCTGGAAGTATCCCGTACTCACCAAGTGATTTAAATGGGAAGTAACTCTTATAACTCTCCAGAAGATCTAACGTTTCTATGCCAGATTCGGTAAAGGATCTCTCAGGTCGTTTTAGCAATCCTAGCGCCTGAACGGGCTCTCTAGACAGAACTCTATGAATCCTAGCACTGCCAGGTGCATGCTAGTGTTATGCTTTGGCAGAAGGTTTCCCATTAATTCTTGTTTACCTCTCTGATGGCTTTGTTGTAGTTCGTTAGAGCAGTTCTGTATTGATCCCATATACCGGTGTCTTTGGCTCGATTTAAGAATTTAGGAACCTGGTAAGGTTCTTGTTTAGAATGCGAAGCAGTGGGTTCGGCCCTTGCAAGTTTTTTTTTGGGTTATTTAGTTTTTTGGCATACTTTGGGTTAGTTTTTGTTGGTTGCGCCCCGCAACGAGCGAAGCGAGCGGAGGGCATTACATAAGGTGAAAATGTAAAATTTCTTTACATTTTGAAAACAGACGAATATACCATAATATACCTTATAATATGGCGGCTCTGCTGGAGCGCAGTATATTTAGGGCGATATGTTGACACCGAGTATATTGGAGATTTTATTATGCTGGGCGTGTCTTGAGCTAGCGTGAAGTATATTTAGTAAAATCGCCCCCAGGGCAAACTTACAACTATTCCAAAGATTACATACGTAAAATAGTATATTATGATATAAGTGTATAAGAGGGCCTTTAAAGCACGCGCGACATATTTCAAAACACGACGCGCAGCGGAGTGTTTTGTAAGTCGCAAGGGCTTTAATGGCCTCTTATACACGTATATCATACGCTATTTTTTATTACGAATGCATCATAATCTCAAAAATGTTTTAAATATTAAACTTAAGGGATATATTGACGAATATATTAATCTGTCACATTTGACATGATCAAATTTTTCTATAGCAACCTTTAAAAAAGTACGCGCATCATAAACATCATTTTAAGCACGCTGCAGCGTGCGATAATCGTTGATTACGATCCATGAGTAATAAAATAGTATATTATGATATAAGTGTATAAGAGGGCCTTTAAAGCAGGCGCGACTTATTTCAAAACACGACGCGCAGCGGAGTGTTTTGTAAGTCGCAAGGGCATTAAATGCCTCTTATACACGTATATCATACGCTATTTTTTATTACGAATGCATCATAATCTCAAAAATGTTTTAAATATTAAACTTAATTGATATATTGACGAATACATATATTAATCTGTCACATTTGACATGATCAAATGTTTCTATAGCAACATTTAAAAAAGTAGGTGCATCATAAATATTATTTTAAGCACGCTGCAGCGTGCGATAATCGTTGATTATGATGCATGCGTAATAAAAAAATTCTTGTAATACATAAATATTCAGTAAATGGCATAGTCGCTCAATTGAAAGACATTCTTGAAGTCTGTGACATGGCTCATTCAAAATAAGTATAATTACATTAATCTGATTTAAAACACTTACAAGATCTGAGTTCGTTCAGCCAATGGCGGATTTACCAATAAATCAGTTATTATCCATCCAGGAGAATAAATTAATTTTTATTAACAGAATATGATATATTACGATTATTAATGTTGAATAATAATATTCAAAATTCCACATATCGGTATTTTATTATCATAAATGATCGGTTACAGGGGCATAAAATTAGCAAAAACAAAGAGCACTTTTAATATTGCTGGTTATACAAATCGTTTATATAGAACGGTTCAATGCAAAGCAGACGCTAATTGCAAGAGTAATTAAAATTAAAAAGCAAAAGAACCATTTAATTTCTTCCTTGAATACGACCAGCCGAGTTAACGTGACGTAATCAATCAACGTCAACGGTATTTGCCTCTTTGTGGACAATCAGAAGGAGAGCAGAGCAAAACGTCCTGGCACTAAATCATTTTCTTTTGTGATGGCTCCATTTAACTAATTTGGGTTGGCCTCAGTGGCCGCATCTTATTTCAACTTTGGCAAATCATTAAATATTACCTTTTGTATGCAAATTCTTATTATGGAAGTTTAAGAGATTTATTTTTTATCCTCATTAATTTGGGATTAGCGCCTCTCTAATGGCGGATAGAAAAATAAGTTTAAGGCGATAATTAAGCATTTAATTAGGGGCCGGGTAAAGTATTTTTGAAGTGAAAACTTCTTATGGTTTTTTTTCAGGGTAGTCAATGAGAGTTTGGAAATTCAGCAAAGCAAGACGCGTTCATATAGATTTGATTGCAATCACGATATTGACAAATAGCCTTCTCAGAAAACTTAATTCTACGTAAATTGAATCAATTTCATGGAATCTATTGCGCTTTAAAGAGCCGCTTTTAGAACGATTTCACATTTTTAGTAATTTGTTGTTGTAATTCATAAAATCAAAAAATATTTTTTACTTTCATCTAAAAATGTATATCCTATTTCATTATAAAATTGTAAAATATATCATCAAACTTTTCGGAAGCAATGACCTGAAATTTCGTACTTTTATTGAAAAAGCTCCATAAGTTTACGCAGGGACTATACGTCATGAAGTACTGCATAAAATTCGCAGGCTTAATGGTAATGACGGGCTTTATAAAGCAATCTGATAAGTATTTTGAAACTATACTTGAAGGGATTTAATTATCATTGCCTTATAAAGCCTGTATATGAGCAACACACTTCTACACGAAGAACACACATAAAGCCATTACCCTCTCTGATATCTGCCACCCCTGATTATCCAGGAAAAACTGAATAGTTTTGAGATCCGACAGTGATTGATTGACCCGCCTATTCAACGGTGGCAGCAATAGTTCTAACGTAGTTATTTTGTAAAGAATTCGTCCTCTAAGGTCGTTTAGTCTCTGCATTTCATTCTGAACAACTTTCCGCACAGAAAAGGCCTGAAAAGGAAGGACATTTAAGTAGATAACAAGATGGCAAAAAGGAAAATTGAAGACTAGGGTAATTTGTCATTATAAATGAAGGCGTAATGGATTATTCTGTCGAGCTCTGGTAGCAAAACATTTATATTAGGTTGTCATGCATCAGGCTACTCAATATTTACAAAATTATGTTTGGACTAATGTATATTATCACTTTAGGAATTTTATTTTTTTTCCAAACTGAATAGAGTTTTGTTCATTTAAAACATGAAGATTTGAATAAGTATTATTATTTTTACTATGCTAGGTATTAAAAATAATAATTAAAACACGACCATATACCGGTAACATGCGATTGATTTCTGAGTCCACATCTTTCATCACTCAGGCTTAAGCTCAGGGTTCTGAAAAGAATCATCCTCTGACTGTGGCGTATTTGAAAGAGTTTCTTTATTACGGCGATATATGAAACCATCCAATACTACGCAAGAAAATTATTAAATTATTGAATATTATTAAAAAATGTAAAAATATCGGAAGCTACAACAATCTGACTTAATTAGAATTGAATAAAACTGTTAAGGAAAATCTTCTCTCATTTATAATTTAAATGCTGGTGAGGCTATATCATAGGACGTTCCACGTATAATGACTTTGGTCAGTCAAGATAGGGTCATTGGATGCTTACCACACAGGTATCGTCAAGAAAAGGCGAAAAATCCAACATTCGTTTATTATTATGTTATAAAGCAAATATTATATATAGATAGGATATTGCCATTCTGGGATTCTTTTAGAAAACATGTGAAAATGAGCATCATATCCAATACATGCAAGATTGTTACTTCAAGAGATAGATAAAAGGTGTGCAAATTTTTGATATTCACGCTCAACTACTATAGAAACACTTACTACCTCATATACACGACTGAAGGCTCCTCAGAACCCATAATAATACAATTACAATACAATAATTTAAATAATCTTTTATTCAAAAACTCATAATTAGTTGAGTGTATTAAAAAAAACTAAAAATTACTTCTCAAAAAAAACTTAGGTGGGATAGATTTTTTATTTTTTCCTAAATTCCCCACGTAAGTCAAACTATCTTTCTTGAGTTCATCGATGAATTCAATTGAACTGTACCAGTTATCCCCTGTAATGTTTCTGCTAGAGATTTTAACATACTATTATTACCATTATCACAAGCCTAAAAGCCACTCTTGTCGGACCCTTATTTTGAATCCGGATAAATCTCTGCATTTAGGAGATAATGCATTTTAGCGTCAGCCACAACCTGCTCTATAATAATTCCATATCTGGCAGGTTTGTTCGGAATATACATTTGAAATCCACACCTTCCTCGAAACGGAATAGGAATTTCATTTATAGTTAGGTAAACTCCCGACATCACATTGATCTAGCTACAAATTCAACAAATATTTCCGAAATTTCGGCCAATTTATCAGTTTCAAATCTTTCTTTACGCGTTTTGACATTATCAAAAAATATGCGGCAGCTCAATAAAAGACAAATCGTGGCATAAAAAATAGATCTTCCGATCCCATCTGTTGCCCACGTAGAACGGATGTCTTCATGGCCAGATTTGAAGATGGATTGCAGATGCAACGCCCTTATTTCCGACATATTGGTTTTTCAGTAAAAGAAGGCTAACATTTATTTCGTGACTGAAAAAACCCTGGACATTTTACATCTTTGTCTGGTGGAGGTTATTTTCAAAAGTGATAAAAGCTACTACCTTTGTAGCTCACTTGGGGATTATTACGAGCACGAAAAGTAAGTCCATTATGAGCAGAAGTCCTACCTGTAATAGCCGCTGTTTTGAACTAGTTGGTGTAACCTTTTCCGTACCAACTATTTCTGATGGGCAGCTGTTCTTCCTTCGACTCGAAATTTTCTTGTTCTCTTCGGGATTTTGGTCACTTAGTATTTCAGTGTCCTCTTCATTCTCGTCACTTTCTTCAGCCAATTTTTCTAGTTTTCCTCTAGCAGAGCTTTCTTTAACTAGAGTTATTTTGGGGATTATTGCGAGAAGGACAAGTGAGGCCAGGTAAGCTGTTTTGAACTAGTTGGTGTTACCTTTTCCGTACCAACTGTTTCTGATGGGCATCTCTTCTTCCTCCCACTCGGAATTTTCTTGTTCTCTTTCAGAATTGTGGGCACTTAGTATTTCAGTGTCATCTTCATTCTCGTCACTTTCTTCAGCCATTTTTTCTAGTTTTCCTCCAGCAGAGCTTTCTTTCACTAGAATCCTTGTCTTTCGAGTCTTCCATATCTTTCTAAGAGACTTGAGACTCCAACATATTTTTAAATCATTCACAGCCAATCCCAATGGACTGCACTCCCTTGTTTTGCGTTTACTGAAGGATAATACAGGAAAACCACGTATTATATGTACTAGCTGTTACCTTATGGACTCCTGTACCTACTGATAAGAGATAAATAAATACAGAAAAAAAGTCGATCTTTTGAAACCTACAACCAATTAAAAATTAATCGCTTATTTACTACTGATGGGCTTTCACGATCCAGTTAACGCAAATTTCACACCTCTCTGTTACGAACAACACTGAATTGCGCAACTATGCACGAGGAATCAATCAATACACCATCTTTAAAACTACGATGGGTCCTCAAAATCCATTAGTAGTAGTTTGGGTTAGTTTGAGTAAGTCAAAACAAAGTGAATGACAAGCGACAGTGCTTCGTCCTTGCGGGAACTTTAGACATGAGGTTAACCCGCAATAATCCCAAAGTGCAATCATATTAATTTGTCAAACACGTTGCAATTTTAGAAACTTAATAATATTACCTCTTGATAAAATATTTGAAATTTTAAACACAAATCTAGAGAAAAATTATCGACCGCAATAATTCTGTCTAACTATACATGTTATAATAATATGTATTGGCGCATTCACCATTCTGTCTAGAATAAGACGCTAAACTTTACTACTTTAGGTGATAAATTTCCATTTGTGCAAGTTTCTAGCAGACAATCCTGCAATTTTTTTAAATTTATTCTTATTTTAATTATTATCATCATTATTTTATTTAGTATTTCACAGATTAAGGCAAGATTAAGCACCAATCAACGACCAAGCTGCGGACTAACCTCCTGAGTTTTTTTTTGGCTGCAAATTTGTCCATATTTGTCTGAAGGTGTTATTATCGAATTTATTTCCTGCAATTTTGTGAGATCTGGCATTTTGGAGGTCTCCGTTTGAAGGAATTATATCGCGATGAAAACCTCTTTTTATTTTTGACGAAAATACCGACGTCCGATTTATTATCGGTGACTTGACTATATCTTGACGTCTGAACTTTCCAAGATGTTTTAAGCGGCTGTAGGTAGTTTGGGCTTCTACTTCCAATATATCTTTTTTTACATACAGTGTTTTGCCTGCTACTCTGCTTTGTTGATTTAATTAATGCAGAAGTAGCGCAAGGTACTAATATTCAAAATAGGTATTCTGAATGGACTCCAATAATGGTACTTTTCTCTTAGCTATACATTTACAAAAAACTTTGGCCGCTTCTCTTGAACATAAATATGGCCATATCAAACCTCTCGTTTTAAATTCTAAAGTTTCCATCAGTTAGATATTCTTGATGCTGAGAGTTGCTTACCAGTTTCCGATCAATAGCGTTTGGAAGGATCTCAAGCATGTAATGTTTTTGCTTTTTTATTTCAATTTCATATCTTTTTTCTGGTGCGCTCTTTGCAAGCGGATTTGTCCAGGAATGTTCTTATCAATAGCTCTTATAGACACATGGAAAGTTCAATTTTTTATGTTCGGCACACACACACAGAAGGAAAATCCTATACCACCCAACGAGCGGTGCGTGTACGGAAAAGACGGTGGACGTTGGACTTGGCGCACTGTAGGTTGTAATTTTCGGGAATGACGTTACTCGGAAGTCCATTCCAGAGCGAGGCAGTCCCCCAGACAAAGCAGTCCCGCAACAGCGGGTGTTCGTAACTGAATCGTATGTTGATGAGTAGCTTATGTCTGACGGGTGTTTCTATTTGGCACAACTCGGGCGGAATCATTAGTGCCAGCACGCTCGAACAACTAAAGTAAAGTGATAGGTCCACCAATTTCTTCGATGTTAAAGGCTATCAAGGTCTTTAGTCAACTCTGGGTCAACCACCAGACGGACTGCTCTCCTCTGTATGGAATCTAATATCTTATGTAAGTGTTTGGCTGCCGAGCATCACATATAGGAATAGATCTCCAGAGAGCAGAGCTTATAGAGCAGTGAGAGCTGATGAGGTGTATACAACCTTTTCGTTCTATAGAGTGCTCCTGGCTTTTGTGCTGCTGCCTTGGCGATTTTGGTGATTTGATTACGCCAAGACATGTTTTCTACGTTGAGTCAGTGTTTGTTCTGAAATTGATAAGTCAGGTCCCGCGGTGTTTGATTTTTTTGAGAAGACAGCTGCGTTAAACTGGAAATTGTTTTTCTGATATGAACAATCTGATTTTCTCGATCGCGTTGGCAACAAGCAGCGTTCATTGGAGTCCGCGACATGAATGAGGATGTAAGAGTTCTGTCATCTGCAAAAGTTGTAAAGATAATTGTTTGTTCCGTCTAAGAGATAGTTGATATAGAGCAGGAACAGTGTGGGAGATAATATACACCCTTGAAGAACTCCGGCATTGATTTTAAATTCCTACGAGACATGTCCATTACTCCCAACTCGGATGATTCGATCCCTTAAGAAACTGGAAAACCATAGTAGTGCTGGTGGTAGTTCGGTGTCAATTTGCTTAACAATCTGTCATGCCACACCCTATCAAATGCTTTGGATGTGTCGAGAGCCACTGCAGGAGATTCGGCGTAGGTCTCGATGACTCTAGTTCACAGATAGGGTACATAAGTGCGGGAACTGCACTTGCGGAATCCATACTGCCGATTGCTAATGAAGCCTGATGATTTGAGATATTTTAAGAGCTGCTCGTTGATCAGTTTCTCCATGACTTTGGACATGATGTGAACTAAGGCAATTGCATCCATGTTCGTGTGTTGTGAATGGAGGTTTTTGTCAATAGTCCCCCCCCCCTCACCCCGCTCTTTACAGGAAGACCTTTATCTTCTTTACCATTATTTAGTACATTCTAAGATTTGAAGCATGCTGTTGATTCAGTACGTATTTCGTCGTTTATGTTATGTCCTTTCTGTCGAGAGCATCTAGACTTCACTGCGATCTTTTAGAATTCCAAACGTTTTAGTAGTACTCATGGGTGCAACTCATATGTCAGTAGCAAACTCCTTACATTTTTGCAGCGACCACACTAGGACTAAATATTATTAAAACCATAAAATTTAGTTAATTTCTAACAATAGTAGTTAGCGGAATTATTATCCTGAGATTCGAATGCAATCTTGACCTCCCGTGGCGCAGTCGATATCATGTTATTATATTAATATTTAAATACATTTTAATTAAATATTAATTTTTTATTTCAAGACTTCGAAAAGAACTCGGAAACTTTTCAGATAGATCCACTTACCAAATTATCAATTTTCCTGCTTATCACGGGATCTGCTAATTGCCTTCCTACGGTGTTAAGCTGGTCTGCGACAGATGCTAGATCACTCCTGGATATAGTCGAAGATATTTGGAGTCTATAGGGAGCTAAATTAGTGGCCGTATTTGACTCCAGCATCTGAATAAAAACATACTATTTGAAACATCTTCAAAATATTTACATCTAACTGCATTAAAATGAATACAGTCAAACATAATGAAAATTCGTTGACGAGCAAGCATTTGAGGTCTCCTACACAGCCTCATAGAAATATCAATTAATCTAAATATTCTAATTTAAATTTTAATTAAATATATAGAAAAGATACAAACTTAAATTAAAATAAAGTCGCATAAAAAAGAAGCCATTAAATATATCCTAAATAAATATTTTTATTTAAATATACTACGATAAAATTCTTGATATAAAATTAAAATAAAGAGACTAAAAAAATCCTTTAATACAAAAACACAAATTTAACCTACTTGCAAGTTAAGTTGAAACTCAGGACTCAGAATTTCAACTTTGGATTTTGCCGTGGCAAATTTATCTAAAAGTATATTTAAATCCTCCCACCTCCGGTGATTAAAGTTTCGTTCCAGCTGTATTTTGCTATGTAAATGGAATATGTCATACACAGGCTGATCTCGCTGACATCCCCTAAAATGTTGTATATATATTTTTTAGATATATTTCTACTTATCAAACTTAGGCTATTGTGAATCAAAATTTTCATGTCTATGATGGTGACTATTTCAAGTGGCAAGGAATAAAAAAATTAACCCTTCCATAATTTGGACGATGGGATGTATAGCTACCCACGAATATTTGGAAGCTACATCGTTCTAGAATAGATATAAAGTGAATATATATTGCTCAAATCTGGATATTTCCACATCTTAAGTGCAAAGGCTTTGGTAACATACATTTTGGCTATAAAACAGATACAAAAAACGATGGTAACAACTAAAAGCAAAAATTTTAAGCGTCAAATTCTTCAATGTTTTATAATGTTGAATATGCAGTTATAATTTGCTTAATGATTAATTCAGAATATACAACGTTTTTATATTACAAACAATTACTTGACTTCTTCTAGTAGATCTTTAAAAAGTGAGCATTTAGCTAGACTCCAATAATATACCTCCACATGTATTTACATCGAGCATGAAAAACATCTTTAAGCACCGATTTGGAAGCACAAAAGTATGCAGGTTTTTAGGGTAGACAGATCGAGAAGAGCTTCATAAAGTTCAAAGCTGCAGACCCTTGGAAAATCGCGATTCAAAAATATAACCAAATACGTTGACTGTTCAATAGAGGTCTTGAAATTATCAAGTTCCTATAATATATTTTACATCTTTTATAGGCCCTGAAATGCAAAATTGTCTATAAAAATTCATGCTTGCACCCGTGACCATTTCTGAATTTAGCAGGTTCGAAAATATAAGTATCGAATCAGAAAATGTCATTCTGCCATAAAATTGACTTGTCGATATAAAATTTTCAGTACCTTCCTTCAAAAAATGGAAATCGAAATTCGATTGGAAAATGCGCTTTTCACTGTTCAATGGGCTCTATAAGCCTCAAAGTTATCAAGTTTATGTGATATATTTTATGTTTCTTATAGAAGCTCAAAATTTATTAAAAAACCGTAAAAAGCTAAAATATATATTTTTTAAATTCATGTTTCGAAAAAAAGTTATTTCTGCAAAAAGCGGTGGTCATTTTCGAATTCAAGATCATAGTAATATGCATCGGATCAGAAAAGGTTATTTTTTTCCGAAAATTTAAAAAGTTGAATACAGGATATAAAAGTCTCGTTGTGTTCTTTCAAAAAAATCAAAAAATGTTGATGTCAAAAAAATTTACATTTTTTAACTTGACATAATATATGATATAACAATCATAAGTTTTCCTCTGATCGGGCCGGAATTCTAGTTTTTCACAAAAATGGCACAAGGAATTGCTCTACAAGTCTTGATATTATCAAGTTCCTCTAACATATTTTATGTTACCTATAGGCGCTCAAAATTCAGTCAAAAATTGTAAAAACTGTATTATATATATTCGTGTTCCGAAAAATAATCGGTTCTACAGAAAAACGTGATTAATTTCAAATTCAGCAGATTCGTAAGTATTAGTTTTGGATCAGAGAATGTTATTTTTCCCGAAAATTAAAAAAAAAATGACTAGTCGACATCAAATTCTCGTTACCTTCCTTCAAAAAATCGAAAATTTTTAATGTCATTGAAAATATGTTTTCTAACTAGATTGTAGATTGGTAGGGAGTCGTTTCGGCTAGTTTCAGCCGCCCGGCACTGCTACCTTTACAGATATTTTGTGCATGACTTTACAACTTAATTTGTGTCCAAGAGACGCAGGTTTCTTCCAAACGAAGCAAGTTGGTTCTTCTTGTGGCGATAGCTGCACTCCTTCAAGGTACTTGAGCCTTTGGAGAGTTAGGTTGGACATTGGCATAGTAGATGTTCTGCGGTTTCATTTGCATTACTGCGAAGTTTGCATCGGTCGTCTTTGGCTTTGCCTATTGCCTTTAGGTGGTATTTTACCAGGCAGTGTCCAGTGAGCAGTCCGGCGACAGTTCTAATATCTGCTCTGTTCTGCTCTTTTCGCAGAGATGTTGATATACCTTTTCGCCTGTCTCAGTCCTGGAGTATTTCTCCAGTAGGACGGCAGTTGGTCTTTTTCCCATTTGTTTAGTTCTTCGGTGATGTGGCTCTTCATAAGGCGACAGTACTGCTCTGGATCATAATATGGTGTTCCAGCTCCTTATTTCGCAAGGCAGTCTGCTTTTCCGTTGCCCTCTATGCCTCTATGGCCAAGAACCCACATTAAAATTATCTGGTTGCGTGTTGCTAGTTATTTTAGGGTTTGCTTATATTCCCAGACTAGCTTTAAGACGCACTTGAAAGTATGGACTACCCCTAATAATTAGGTTGTCTTTAGATTTATGAGAAACGCTCGAACACGTCAATTTAGTTTTTCAGCTTCCTATATTCTGAGAAAATTCATTTGTTTTTTTTATTGACATCTGTCAAAAATATGACGTCATCGACTTTTTTTTAATGGCAATATATGGCATGTGGTACATTATTCGAAAGGCCTTTTCTCACTCAGTATGTTCCTAGATCTTTGGGCGATTCTGTCACGCCGTTACAAAATGGCGACCGTTCAATAGCAAAAATTATCTTAAGTTAACTCCGAGTAAAAGTAAAATTCTTTTTTATTTCATTAGAAAAACAAGCAAACTATTGAGCATGGTTTTATTCATACTTACACTAAAACAGCGAGCAGTATTAAATAAAACAAAACATGAACATAACAAAGAAGAACAATCATAATTTATAGAAATAATAATAAAATAAAAGAGATCTGCTAAGGATAAAACACTTATATGGAAAAAACCTATTTCAGTAAATGCTGAAAGTGATGTCCATTGATTACATTACAGTTTCCAAGTCTAGAAACAAATTCTTCTTGTACACGTTGTAATATTTCTGATGAAATATATCGTATTACCATCCTTAGACGGCACTTTAGATCATCAATATTTCTTGGTCAATTAAAAAAAAAAACTTAGATTTCAAATAACCCCACGAAAAAAAGTCCAATTCGTGTACCAGGCAGACTTTGTAAGGGTGGTATTTTTCTTTGTGCCAAATTGTTTGCACAGATTTGTGACTTAATCCCATATCAAGTGCTATTTGCCAACTGGCACTATGCGGATTTTTTTCAACAGCCAGTAGGACGTCAAGCTGAATCTTTTCATGTACCTTCGGCTTTCCACTTTTAGGTAAATTTTTAGCATGGCCTTGTTCCTCATATTTTCTTAAAAATCTTGCAAACGGTGGATTGCGAAATCGGCGTTCGGTCTGCATGAATTTGATTAAAAAGTTCAAGTACCTCGTTAGTAGATCTGCGACGATCTCCGTAACCAACCATATAAGAGTATCAATACGGTCTTTTCACTGAGGGACCTTTTTTGTTTATAAAAAGAAAAAATTTCGAATACAAGGCAATGATAGTAAAAACTTACTAATGTTAGCACTTGTCAAACTGACAATAAATTTTGTTTGTTTATTTGATTTGTCTAAGCTTACTATGACCACAACTCTTATTGCGACGACATTGAGATATCGAATTTCTTTTTCCACGATGGATTTAATATCAAACTCAGGCCAAGAAACTTAATCGGACAGGCATAGAATGATACATTCTTAGGACTTAGTGTGATTGACAATTGAATAATAGTTTTTTTACAAATAAGACATTTCTTTTTACTGGGAGTTAACTTAAGATAATTTTTACTATTGAACCGTCGCCATTTTGAAACGGCGTGACAGAATCACCCAAAAATCTAGGAACATACTGAGTGAGAAAAGACCTTTCAAATGATGTATCACATGTCATATATTGCCATTTAAAAAAAAGTCGATGACGTCATATTTTTGACAGATGTCAATAAAAAAACAAATGAATTCAGTCAGAATGTGGGGAACTGAAAAACTAAATTGACGTGTTCGGGCGTTTCTCATAAAACCTAAAGACAGCCTAATTATTAGGGGTAGTCCATACTTTTTTTCCACACTGTATGTAAATGTGCTTTCTGTGAAGTTCTTGTATGAGGCACTCTTCTGCATATATATTTAAGGCAGGCACTTCTGCTTGGAAGATGGTTATATATTTGCCTAGATGTTTGGAAAACTTACAGTTTGGAACTGAAATGCCCAATTCTGCTTCTTTCTCTAGTTTTGAACCATCTGTGTACTACAGCGATGCGTTATGAGCCTGAGGTAATTTTTTACTCTCCCATGATTGGCGGTCATCATTAACCACTGCGAATGGGACATATAGGTCCAACATGATCATCATTTGGTCACTTGGTTTGCAGGGGCATTTTCCAGTTGTATTTCTTCAAAGATGCGCAGGTGACCAGTCAAATCTCCAGGCTTGAATTTGCCCATTTGGAATAGCCTGATGTGAGCACTGATAATCGCCTCCCTCTTCACACTGAGATGAAGAGGAGGCATGTTCAGCAGTACCTCTAAGGCTGCGCTAGGGCACGTTGACATTGCCCCTGTTATTCCCAGGCATATCAGCCTTTGCACTTTATTAAGTTTGGTCCAAGCGGTGACGAGCGATACCATTTTTGGTTTCAGGCCCCATGTATTGCCACCTAGCTAAGCTACTAACCAACTTGACAACGTAGATGATAACAAAATTCGTTAATTTTTCTCTAATCGGTCCGGAATTCTAGTTTTTCAGAAAATATCGCGAAAAAAAGTTAAAAAGGGCAGACTCTCGCAAAATCGCAGTTCAAAAATATATACCAATCACACAGGAAAATGGGATTTTCGCAGCTCAATGGAAAGGGAATGGCTCTATAAGTAAAGAATAAGTACTCGTATGTGGTTTTTATTTAACAAGGTTTTCTTTAAGAAATAAGTGGATGTTAAATCAGCAAGAAACTCTTCTCAAAAAGTTTTCTGAAGATTTTGAAATCTTTCTGCTACCCACAATGCATACAGGCCTATTTCGTCGTTTTTGCAACAAGAATTTGTGTATGTGTTGTGAAGATCTAACCTTCAGGATTCGAAAGCCAGATCTAGAAAAACTAATTCAAAAAAGATTAGAATGCATGAATTTTAAAAGGTCTTAAAGGATGAAAAAAAAAAATTTATATTGAAAATTGTAAAAACCACAATACATATTTTTTAAATTCATGTTTCGAAGAATAAGCGTTTCTCCAGAAAACAGTGATCATGTTCAAACTCGATAGGTTTGAGAGTATCAGTAGTCAGAAAATGTCGATGTAAAATTTTCGGTACCTTCGTTCAAAAAAATCGAAAAAATTAAAAATTGCAGACCCGCGGAAAATCGTGATGCAAAAATATAACCAAATACTGGCATTACAATTTTGCAAACTGTCAAAAGGAAAGCTCTGGTTCGACAGAAGATGCGAAAGAGTGGTAGGTGGGAAGCAGCAAGCCTACAAGTACTGGCAGCAAAATCATATTGCTGAAAACCGCAATTATTTTGTCGAAGCGAGAAACGAATGCAAACGTGTGATCGACGAAACTAAGGACAATCACAATCAAAGGATCAGGAATAAACTTTTGCAATGCCCCAGTGGCTCTCGGAATTTCTGGTCGGTAGCAAAGGCAGTAAGTAATAACCTCGGGACCATCATATATCTCTCAGTTTACCATAAAAATAACGCTTTTTTAGTCTTTGATAAGTTCACATTTTTTGACTATATTAAGCAAATTGTGTCGTTTTAGTTGAAATCGCTCACATCCAATCAAATCCATAAAAGATATATTCATTATTTACAATGTCTGTATCGCTTTGTCATGGCCATACAAATTTTGATGATTTGGGCGTTCGAAAACTTTTTCAGAGTAATCTTTTAAATCCAAAGAATCTCTTATATCTCCGTTTAAATTCCTTTTCATTGCATTACCTGTTAACAGATCTTCCGAGGATTTATTTTCACCTACATTTTCAGCTAGGTTTTCAACCTTTTTTTTATTTATTCCCATTTCCTCATCTTCTTCTTGGCTTACATTACATCATAAATAACTCAGTTTTAAATCACTTTTAATATAGTAATTTTCGTTCATAAAAATGGTTAGCGTATTGCTGCTTGTTTTATGTCATTCAATGCTTGTTGTATTATTACTTTTATATCAAGGTTAGTGACTTCTTCATCTGTTAAGAGATTCTGTGTTTTATTATTATTTTTTGTCTTCTCTAGGGAACAAGAATTCGAATTTTATATCATTAATAATATTATTTATAGTATCGCAATTTGGCCTTTTATAGCAACAGCTTGGGAGGTCTAAGAGCAAGCTTTGGCAGCATAATCGAACAATAAAAGCCTTATAAACCTATATCGAAAACTAACAGTTTTGGAAAGTTAAGAAAAATAATTTTATAGGTTTATAAAAGCTTTTCTTTTCTCGGACTTTCCTGTTGCCGAAAATTGTCGATTACAATAATTTGAATCACCCTGTATAGCTCAAGCATTTAAGAAGGCCGTATAAAATATCTGGTTAAATATTTTATTATTTTTCAACTATATCCAAATATATTTTATATTCTAAAAGGTTTCGCGTAAATCGGTTGAGCGGTTCTCAACGCGAAAAAATACTCAGACAGACCTAACGTAATTTAAAAATAAAATTATGTAATAAATTAGTACCTATTCTATAAGCCAGATTATTTTAGCCGACAACACTAGCAATAACACGTAATGTGCATAAAGATTTAATGCTTGCGTAAGCAAGGAACGCCCAAATCAAACCAGCATGGTCACAGGTAATCAGATGACAGAAAAGAAGAATGCGTTTTTGTCACTCATTTATCAACGACTGTTGTCCTGAAGAGAGGGCGTTTCCCGACTGCACTAATTCCAGACTATTTCCACTAATTCCAGGGCATTCTACGACTAATTCCACTAATTCTATGACAATACCACTAATTCCAAGACTAATTCCAGGCGATTGTACATCACAATCCCAGCGCGGTTTGCCCCTTGGTTAGACTCGGTGTTTTCTTCTCGGTATTCTTAGAACTAATATATTTACAATCGAAACCTTGACGCTTAAAATATATCTTAAAATTCCTCCACAATGCCTTGACGTGTCTTAAAAATATCTAGAATCGCCTCGTATTGCCTCGAAATTCGTCATATTGCCACAAATTTCCTCAAAATTCATCATATTGCTTCAAATTGCGTCGAAATTCATCATATTGCCTCAAATTCCCTTGAAACTCCTTTGGTTTGTACACCAAAATGCCTCTGTGATCTACCCCTCGCACCATATCGAACATCAACACTACCATGGCAGAAGTCAAGTTTCATCACCGTGATATTCGTAAAATCCTTAAAGAACTAGATACGCAAAAGACATCAGGACCGGACGGAATACCTGCCATCGTGTTAAAGAACTGCGACAACGAACTAACACCCGTTTTTTCCAGGCTTTTTTCTCTGTTTTACCGAAAAGAGATTTACCCATCTTCTTGGAAAGTCGCTCAGTGCAACCTGTTCCAAAAAAAGGTAAGAAATTCAGGCCCTCAAACTATCGCCCAATTACCTTGCTTCCAATAATCTCCAAAGTCATGGAACTTGTAGTCAATCAGCAACTACTCAAGTATCTCGGGAATAATAGAATAATCAGCGATAATCAATACGGCTTTCGCAAAGAGAGATGGACAGGAGATATATTGGCCTATGTCACTCATATATGGAGTAGGGCAATAATTGAGAAATACAGAGGGTCTCGAGCGATTGCGTTAAATATTTCGACGGCATTCGACAGAGTTTGGCATGACGGACTGCTCAACAAACTGCCGTCCTTCGAACTGCCAGCCTCTCTCTGCAGCTGGCTTGCGGGAACCGATCACTGCACGTTGCAGTGGACATACACATCTCAGCCACATTCACCATTAACACGGGGGTGCCTCAGGGCGCAATAATTTCACCAACCCTGTTCCTAATCTTTAATGACCTGCTGACCGAAACGAATAATCCTGTTTACAATTTTTTAGATGTTAGTACCCTTGTCTTCCAATTTAGATCAGAAAAACTTTTACCAGCGACTCAGGCTTATTACCGCAGACAGAAGCAAATTACAGCAATTAATCAAGTCCTGGAGAAAGTTTAAATTTGGCGAATAATCAAATTAATTCTATGCATAAGATCAATGTACTAAGATCATTAGCCGGACAGGTAACTGTTCGATTTCAAGAAAACGTAAACATTCTAAATGAAAATTCAAAGAAACTTAAAGCCAATGTAGACATCTTAAATGACACTATTATGCTTCTAGCGGAAATGGTCTAGCTTTCGCAAATAAGAAATATACACTCTTATTTAGAAACACTTCTGTGGACTTTAACTTTTGCTAATTTAGAAAGCCTAGATCTTGAGATTTTAAACACACAGGAAATAGGAGAAATTTGGAAATATTTAGAAGTTCAATATCCAAAAAACTTATTATGGCCTATAAAGCACATAACAGAGCTCACGCTAATTTGTAAAACTGGACTAATTTTATCGGATGACATGGCAATTCTAGTAATTAAGATCCCCATTTTTGAGCAAAACCATGTAATGTATGTACAAATGATGTATCCCCTTTCTACATCTAATAATACGATCTTAATTAGCCCTAGCAAGTACTATTGCAATAATTTATGGTATACAAAGTGTTCAGAAATTAATACGAATTGGATATGTATTAATCCTATAATTAATGGCTTATTTACAGATTGGACTTTTGCAAGAATAAGTAACAATTATCAGGTTCATACATTAACCTATCATAAGGCTCTTTTATTTTGCAGAAAAATGCCTGAAACTATCTTTGAAAAATGTTTTCAGTTTATTAAACATAATTTAACAGGGTGTTCATATATTCGGAACCAATGTGATATAATTATTAATCAATATAAATATACTTTACAATCAAATGGTATAAGCATTAAAAGCACTGAAAATCAGAAATCTGTGTTAGACTCAAATCTGTCTTTGAATTTGCAACTTAAGCACTTTGTATATCCTGAAAAAATCCAAGAAGACCTTAGGGAACCTGTAGTATCTAAGGACTTTGTTTCAGAAAAAACTCATGTAATTAGTACCTTTTCATTATCCCTTATATCTGTATTAATTTTTATGCTAGTTATATATTTATGGCAAAAGAAACATAAATCGATTCCCCTGAAGACTCTACAGGACATCATCAAGGAGGACAATGAAGAATTTTAAGGGAGGAAGAGTTATATACAGAAACCATTATTATTAATACACAATTCAGCATAATCGTAGAATAAGCATATTGGTATATTTTATAAATATTAATAATTATTACATGGAAGGTTTTCTGTATAATGATAGGTAGTCTTTAGTCACCTATGTAACTAGTAGGTTAAGCAAGTACGAAATAAAACCTTTTTTAAAATACATTCTACTGGTTCGAGTATTTAACTCGTGACGATCCTCAGATTTAGTAGGCTCGAAACTATAAGCACGTAATATTCTGCGGTATAAGCAGAGGATCAAAAAACCTTATTTTTCCCGAAGAATAAAAATTAACTGGCCTACATATAATTTAATAAGGCAGTTGATTGAGGAGTGTTACAGATGTGGCAGGGACAAATAAACGTCGAATCTCCTATATATTATACTTAGTCGTGAGGTATTTATAGCAAAGATCGAAGACATTTGGATGCAACTGAAATATATTTTTATAACACGCTATCGGTTTGGAATTGGAAAAATAAGAAATGAAAAGATGAAAGAAAGCATATAACATATAAAATAAGTTGGGAGCAACAATATGTAAAGAATTCACTTTCCTCACCGTTATTTTCTGTCATATATCAAATAGTAAAAATATCGTGCATTTCAAAATATGAAATTAACTTTTTTCCGTATACAGGATAAAGTAAAGTATATAAAGGCAGCCAAAACAATATTCGCAAAATGTATTAGGTATATGACATTTGATGATTATTGATTAAAGTCTTGTAATACCTCTAATGCAGATTTGACACGTGCATGGTATCATGAAAACTCGTGAAAACAAAAATTGATTTGTGCAAGCTGCTAGGTCATAGATTTAACAGATCCAATTATACGGCTGAATGCACGTTTGGATGAAAATAAAATTTGAGGCTATTTGAAAGTTAACAGGGTTAATTCGATATAATGCATTGTGTGCCACATTAGTAAAGCCTACTGCAAAAAAGGGAAATTGTTTGATTTCACATGTCCATTTCAATTTAGGATTTTGCTTATTGCCTTTATTATGAAATTCCCAAGTTTATTATTATATCAAAAACGCTACAAACCTGAAAATTAATTTTGAGAGAAGCTTTCTTCAATACATTTATAGTTTTTGCTGTATGGCTTGGATGATAATATTACATGTTTTTTCATTATCAGATTTACAGTAAAAGAAGATATCGGTATCGGTGCGCCTTGCTCTTTCAGCAGAAACCTATATAATTTAATTATGACACAAAAGTTATTGAATGTAATTAATAATACGCCTAAGAGATTCCTAAAATTATAAAGAGAAACAAAGTAATAACTTACTTCAATACATTAGCGACTTTAACTGAAATATTTTCCTTAGACAACTCTCCAAAAAATCCATGGTCTCCGTATAAGATTCCTCGTTCGTCTAATAATTCACCAAGGATTTGATAGTGTGGATGATCGTACAAGGGTTGACATATCACTGACCGGCCATGACCTCCAAGAAGGAATGACACTGTACCTATAAATTAAAACATACGACTTGGTGCAAAGATTTGAGGTTGGAACGATTAAATTTATGGAAAGAAGCAACTTTATTGATAAATTTAAAGATGTTTCGATACTGTTGTGACAATCTTCAGGGCTCGTGACCCAAATCATTTTCACGCTTCAAATTTCTTCAACACATCAACATTTAATCACTATCATTGATTTCGTTAGGAAAATACTTGGTAATAAGCAATTCCCAACGAAATCATGCGATATTGGTTTCCTTTATGATTAAGCATGTTTTTACTCAATTAATTAACAGAAGGTAATCTTACAACTTTATTATTGATAAATACTACTAAAATCATAATCTATTTGTACAATATAGACTTATACTTACCTAGCATCCATACCACAAGACAAATAAAGCATGAAAGACTAATGCCCGATATCAGAAGTGGGATAGTTTTTGAAGTCACGCCACAGCCGCAAGGTGCACCACACATCAAAAAGCCCCATATTAAAGCTACTATTGCGGAAATAACTGCAAGAGAGAGAAAATAAACAATTAAAATATCGCAGAACTTTTAGTTACGCATTGTTAAATTATTTGTAGAATACTGAACTGATCTTGCAATATTTCAAATGAGTATATTTAATCGACTAGAACTTATACCAAGTGAGTTAACTTAATCGGTAAAAAATAATGGTTACTGAAGGGATACTAAAATTATACTATCCTCAGGCTGCAGTTTTAAATTCAAGAATGTTGCAGTGGGATATTATTTAGTTACTTAGTAAAGCACCTAAACGAGCAGCATCCGAAGAATATATTTCATTCAAACGGTAACCTATAAAGATGAATTTGAGATGCTTAACGCTATCAGATTCCTCCAGCCAACTTCCTCATAACTTTTAAAAGTAGCAACATGTACCATATGATACCTTGAGGAGAAGATCATTAAAATTAAATCCAGTGAATCATGCATACCAGTTTTGGTTCTAAAGAAAAAAGAAGCAGCTATTCTAACCATAAACGGAACATTTGGTACCTTCAATCGCATGAGGTGGGTACCTTTGGGAATCTACTTTTCAGCGCTGCAGAAATAAATATAAAATTATGGGGCTGATATTTTTAAGATACTTACTGGGATATGCTCCAAATAGAATGCTATAGATTAGCCGAAAATGATACAGATGTTAATGTGAATATGACATAATTCTTCCTCGTCAATATGAGACACTTTTGGAAGAACATAGTCTGCACATCTGTGAGCATTTGTCAAATCATTTAAATCTGCTTCTTCTTCTTCATTCTCAACGCGTATTTATTCACTCCTGGACGTGGGTCTCTAGGCTTCTTTCATCTCTTCCCACAATCCCCTCTTTTTGCTGTTCTCATCCACTACTTGCTGTAGCCAGCAAGACATCTTCTCAATGGCCGTTTAATTTTTTTTTATTTCTCTTGGTCTGCAGTCTCTTAGTTTATTAGTCCATCTGTCTTCAGCTTGTCGGGCCACATGCGCTACCCAACGCCACTTTATTGGAAAGCCGTATTGTTACCTCTTTTATGGTGTCTCTGATATTTGTCCTTCTCCTGATCTCACCATTTCTTATACTGTCTCTCAATAAGATACAAAGCATAACAATCCATATTAGCATTTGCTGCCCTTGTTAGTGATATGGTTTCCATTCCGTATGTATTAATCCTGACGCCTAAGGATCTTTGCGCTCTGATTTTCTTTGCCCAATTTAATTATGTGTCCCAGATATAGATACTTTTTACGTTTTCGATAGGACAATTCTCAATTATTATATCAACGTTTTCAGGACTCATTATTTTGATGTTAGTGTACTTACTTCTTTTTAAACCTCTTTCTCTTGAGGATTTATTTACTTGTGGCAACATGTCGATCAAAGCCCTGGCCCCTGGCAATTAAGGCGATACTATCTGCAAATCTTCAGGTTTTAAAGTAGGTGCCGTTGATACTAACGCCTTTCTTACCACATTCTAGATTTTTGAAGACATTTTTCAGTATACCAGTGAAGAGTTTGGGTGATTCTTCACCTTGATTTATACCACGTTGTAATGGAATATTATGTAGCATTCGATTCCTCAATCTCAACATGTATAGTTGCATTTTTACATCTAGAATCAATTTTTGCATTTTCTAGGGAACTTAATACAGCTTCTGCATCTAGCTATGGAGACAAAGGCATTTTAGAAGTTGACGAGGACTAAATCTTGTATTTTGTGCATTTTTCTTTTAAGGTTCTGATGGTTTGTACATGATCTCTGGTACTAAATCGAATTCTGAAGCAGGCTTCTTTCACAGGTCAGTATAAATCCAGTTTTGGATATTATTACAATAATATGGAATTTATATCCCGACACTCGGGTGTACCGGGAAGCGAGGCCGCTGACGCCTTAGCCAGAGAAGGCTCCGAACGTAGATACCTAGGGCCTGATCCCTGTGTGCGGATCGGCCAGAGTATTTGCGATAGAGCTTTGAAGGCCTGGACGAAGGGTCGTGCTAAAGCGGTATAGCGGACGGCTCCGGGGATGAGACAGACGAGGCCCGCAAAGAGTTTCACCAGGGGATTGATAGGCCTACCTTGGAAGGAGTGCAGGGCCCTGGTAGGAATCTACACAGGGCGCTGACTCTGCTGAGAATTGCAGAGGAGTGGGAGTGTAGATGGTGCGTGGATAATGATGAGACCCCATACCATCTACTTACGAAATGTCCCGCCTTTGCGTGGGCAAGACTCAGAATTTGGCGCGACGACGATCGAGCCAAATTGAGTGCGTCGTGTTAGCCTGAAGGGGATGCGGACTTTCTTAAGGAAGAGCGGCATCCTGGAGGTTCTCTAGTGCGGGCTGGGGGCACAACGAGGCTCATTGTGGCCTAAGTGCAAGGACCGCTAGGGGCCATGCCTTCTGATGTTGATACTGGTACTGATAGAGTTTATAAAGGTATATTAGAAGACATTTGGGTCTACTGTCCTCTTAATTGTAATCTTTCATTTTTTTTAAAGAGAAGAATGACTTGAGAGTGGTACCATTCTTTTGGCATTTCTCCTTTGTGAATACAATAATTATCCAATACTATTCCTCCGAGATTTCACATATGAATACACACGATCAATTCCTGCATTTTGGGTTGAATTTTAATTTATTATAGGTACTAGAGCATTATTACTATAATACTCTGGGACCTATTTCGTAGAATACGCATTCATCGACATATTCTACGTGACATGTATGCTATTTTACCTTCGGAAAGGTCGTATGCAAATAAAGAGCTACAAGAAGCCATATTGTAACATTTGGAGAAAGAAAATTAATACCTATTATTGCCCATCCTATTAGTGATTAAGTTAGGCTGAATTAGTGTGCGAGTGGGCGCACAATGGTCCCAGACTGGTAGCATATGTGCTAGGGATCTCCACTGATTTTCTTGATGGGGAATATGGGGATATATCGCCTGCACTTGTAACTTTCATTCATTCATTTATTTCTAGTTTTTCCTAGATATTTTGTAAACGAATGTATTTTATGGCAATTCAATTTGTTTAAACTTTAATCATTGAATTAACATAGTCAGTAATAATTGATGTTTATATAACCTAAGGCTGATAAAATTAGATTTTTTTGAGAAAATCAACTTGCAACCTGCTTTAGGTTTTCGTATGACTCATACCTCAAAAATGATTATATCAATTATAATATCAATGGTTGTCCCTACTTGGCTCTAAATTGACATGCAAAGAACAAGTAAGCACTTAAGCCGGCTGCATTAATTTTTTTTAAAAGAGAAGAATGACTTGAGAGTTGTACCATTCTTTTGGCATTTGTCCTTTGTGAATGCATTTATCCAATACCATTCCTCCCAGATTTGTAACATTTGGAGATAAAAAATTAATACCTATTATTGCCCATCCAATTAGTGATTAAGTTAGCCACTCTTTTTACTTCCTAGTTATCAAGACAACAAATAAATAAAAATAACTAGACCAATACCAGATGTGCCTAACTTTAATATTTGCTTTATTTGCAGGCTATCTATATTAAATAATATCCATATAATATGAAACCGAATTCAAATATTAAATACTCATTTAGTTTAATTTGTGACTGCAGAGAATGTAAAATGTTAAAGGTTTACATCAACGATGTTTCCTGATTTATTAACGTTAAATTCATCCAATTAATCACCAGCGGGACATTTTCATTACTGTCACTAAAACAGTGTTGATAAATGAAATTTACGTACGGGGATTTTCTATACAAAAATAATGCTGAATGCTAAATAAATTATATTTTATGCTAGTATTAAAAACGTAAAAAGGTATTATTTATAACAAGCCGTCCGAGTTACAACTAGAATAGTGATGAGATACTCGTTTATTCAGATCCATGTTTTAGTTAAATATGCTTTCCAGAAAATGGTAAGTGAAGATATGCTTATCACCTGAATGCCATCCAGTTGCTTCACCGTGATTCGTGACGCGCCACTTGAACTGGTAGGCAGGTAGTTCCAACAAAGTACGAGATTCTACGACAGGCGCAGTGTCTTGCGAGACAGTGGACGAGGAAGCTAATACCAAACATAGACCCCTGGATCAAAAAATACATGATAAATTATATTACCATATGACACAATAATTATGTTTTGCGCGATGGTGGATATCTGAAACATTTTGGGGATCATGTCAGTTGTCATTTTGACATATTGTCATATGTCGCGCAAAACATAATTGTGTCACATGGTAATATAATTTATCATGTATTTTTTGATCCAGGGGTCCATGATTGGTATTAGCTTCTTCGTCCACTGTCTCGCTTTGTTTATTTGATCTCATCTTGTTTATCATATGTTTAGGTTTGCTGGCCCTTTCTGCAATTAGCATTAATTAGAACAGTTATGATTTCAATTATATACATTCAACTGTTTGCCAAACCTTTAATTTCTACTAATATCTAATTTCTCTATGGCAATTAAATTGTCATATCCACTAAAACGATCACAATATATAATGTAATAAGGAACAGGATTACCTAATATCGCCAGCCAGCGCCACAAATCCCATTTAACGACATTTTGTAGGAGAGTGAAAATTGCTTCCTGGCTGGCACTTATTTCCTGCGACAGGGTCCTGGCTAGTATGTCCAAATCGTGTGTGGACTTGTAAACTGCGGTCCGTTTTCGACTTAAAAGCGATTTAAGGTCTGGAAACGAGAAACACAGCTTAGATGTGAGAGTAATTAAATTTGGTATGTTATGTGTCTACCAAAAAGTTTGCTGCTTTCCTAGAACAGCTTATCGTTGGCTAGTGGTAACGTAAGCTCATTATTCCTGGAAATTAGTTCAGAATAGCTTGGGCTCTTTTGAAAAATAAGAGATAAACTATGCTTTGTCCTTTCACTGGTTGGTTTCTTAAATAATCTTCAGAATAGTTTAAAATTACGTATGCAACAAATAAATAATCAGAGGGCAAATAATTGACAAATGGCGATTGGGACGAATAATAATTATAAGACAACTTTTTAGAAAATTTTAATTTCAATTGCCCAGCAGATGTCGAAGTAAAAAGTAATTGCGAAGGCTACATTTAATATTAATTAAATTGCTAATGATAGTCTCAGCAATAGATAAAATACTATACAATTTTAATTTAGTTAGGTCAGTAGGCAAGGATTTATATGCATTAAAAATCAGATAAACCTCATTTCGCTCTGCAATAATTTGTTGGCCAACTGAGCTTTTATGTAAAAAATTCTTTTTGGTAATTATGAGCAATATATAGAAAATAAATATAACTGTCTTATATCAGACAGCTCTGACAGATATTTGATTAATAAATACGACTCTGTGTCAAGAACTTCCAGACTTCTAGAATGGAAAACTTAAATACCCCCCAATGTAGATCGTAGAATATCATATTAGAGTCTTCATTCTTTAAATACATAATGCAGAATTATCCACTGATAGATAGAAAAAATTTTAAATGAATTTAATTGTATAAAGTAATGCTCCTAAGCTCTCAATATATTCTTTATATGAAAATTTCATCTTAAATGTACATTTATGGTTGTTCCTACTTAAGTTAACATGGAAGGAACAAGTAAGCAGCCGCGTCAAGAAAGTAAATAAAGCTCTATGGTTTTTTAAAAAAAAATCTGGATGCGTGTGAGATCTTCACCTATTCCTGAAGCATGAGGCCTTGAGGTCTGCATACAGAGTGAACGGGCTCCGTTTCCCAAGGATCAATAATAGCCCAACGGGCCACATCAAAATCTGGATTGGAGCGGCTGCTTATTGCCGACCATCAGAACAAGAAGACTCCTCAGTTTTCACATTCAACATAGGAGTGCTTGGTTGGTGGCGAATTGTGTAGCCCATGCCCAGGTAAAGAAATCATCTGGTATGCGGACGGCTCCAAGGCGGGTGCGCGAAAACAAGATTCATCCCTATGGTTTCTCAACCATGTTCAAGGCCTAAATATATGCTATTCCCAAATACGAGTAAGAGAACCTGTTAAGAGATATCAGAGGTAAGGATATCTACATTTGCTTGGATATCAGCCCGTTTTGCTTTCCAGCCTGATAGGGTTCATTCCTCGCTGATGTCTGTTTAAAGACGTCTTGGGGATCTTGGCAGAGCAGAATAGAGCCAGTATTATCTCGAGACACCACAATGTACCCGGAAACGAGGAGGCTGATCGTTTGGCATGACACTGTTCCACAATGAATCCACTGAGACCTGAGCCTGTAATAGGAGTATCCCACATTACGACCACCACCATCTTAAGCAACGTGAATGACATGCCAAGGAACTAAGCTGGATTATTCCAGGAATGAGGCAGGCTGGACTAGTCTTAGGATACCCAGCGCAGTGTAGGGTAAGTGTCTTTCTGGTTCTGATGAAGAGATTTATGAGGCTTATAATAGGGGTCTTCACGGGGTACTGCTTCTTGAACAGGCATTGGCACCTGCTGAGGATGGCAGAAGATAGGGAATGCAGATGGTGTTTGGAGGTCGAGGAATCGTCCACTGTTCAGAGTTGGATAGGGTAAGAGAGGTGCATTTATGAAGCTGCGTGATGAACCCGGAGAATATAGGAATAATCCAGCCGAGGGAAGCTCTGTGTCTTCGCTAAGGAGGCCGGGCTACTAGGCTGAATTGATAGGCGAGTGGTCGCACAATGGTCCCAGGCTTGGTGGCCTACGTACAAGGGATCTCCATTGATTTACTCGATAAATATAATTCATTCATTCGCTCATTCATTTATTTCTGGTCGTTCCTAGATATTTGGAATAGTAATCTATGATTTCTATGAATCTATGAATTTTAATCGTTGAACTAACGTAGGTCAGTAATTGATTTTATAAAACGTATAGCTAATACAATTAGCTATTATTTATTTGAGAAAATCAACTGAAAACGTTATGCGATTTTCAATCAGCAATCTGTTTTAGGTTTTCGTACGAGTGAGAACTCAAAAAAGATTGTACCGATTATAATATCAGTTGTAGTATCCTGAATCATTAAATTATCCATGTAAATTGTAAATAAAACCTGTCCTAAATGCTTGCTGTTTACTTAGCGCCCCATTAACGTTTACCATGTAAAATCTATCTGGAAAGATTCGTTTAACTTTGATGGTTCCATGTATTCCAATATACTACAGAGCTTTCTCATAACAGTGTGTAATTAACTGTATCAAATGCCTTCAATAGGTCAAGTAATATGCTCATACAGGGTCCACTACCGTACATGGCCTAATACGCATTTGTTAATTGGGACATTTATAGCATCTTATGTACCTAGATCCATACTTTTTATACCATATTAATTTGAATTTGTTAAACTATCTCTCAAGTTTTATTTTCCCTATTATTTCAATTACTTTGCAACAGTAAGTGTTTCTTTCGGCATAGATATTTCGCCTCACATGTTTTTAATCAGAATAAACCAGAAGGACCTGAAAATAATGAGCAAAAAATACTGCAACATAAAATTAGATTTATACGAAGGCTTGTGCTTATTATGGATTGATCTAGTTTTGAATCGAATTTATTTTGAATATTCATAGCAATTGTATCGATATTCACACAATAGCTTATTTATTTGTTTAACTGCAAAAAACAAAAATACTCACTCTATCTGAGAACAAATTATAAATTACCTGACATATATGGCATCGATTCCTGCACCACTAAATCTGGAATAGCCGAATACGTTTCTCGAGCCATGTCAATACTCGTGCTCAATGCTTTTTCTTTGTTTAATCGATTGAGTTGCTGAAGCTCCGCATCATTTGTTAGCTGTAAATAATACATGGTAGTGTAATTTTTTCTTCTCAGCAGGGGCTCCAGAATCTTTGATAATAAAAAATTCTGGAATTCAAGCAATAACTACGACTATTGACCATACATATACTAGTTTTTTTTTTATTTTTTTTTTCAAATAGAGGAGCCACTACGACGTCAGTGTACTTGCGTATACAGAGTGATGTACTGTTCGAGTAGAGAAAAGAGTCTCAAAAATCGTCTCTAGATCTCAAAATAGCTATTATTATATGACGAAGGATCTGATAGACGAGTTGTATCTTCTTTTAAAACTGGCATTCCTATTTGAGCTTGATGAGGGTTACAAGATGGCGGATAGTAATGTCATACAATCTGAAACTCCTAAGAAAAAGTGTGAAATTTGCAGTAAAAATACCAAAGGTAAAATAATCTGTGTTAAATGTGGAAAGTTTTACCATAGTCAATGTGTTGTGAGATGCCCTGGCTTCAGGATTGAAGCCATTAATGAAATTATAATATGTGTTAATTGCGATACCGGCGCGGCAGTGAGTACAGAAGAACAACTCAAGTTTTTAACCAAAAATAACAGCTTGCTGAATATGTGGGTAATGGAAATGGCCGAGAAGAATGATTTGCTTCGAGATAAAGTCGGTTTTCTTGAGGAAAGGCTTTGTCTTTTCGAAAAATCGAGCAAATTGCGGGAAAACCAAATTAGTGAGGTTGGGATCTCTCCAATTGCCCCCCTCTCCCCGCAGACAGGCCCACAATCGTCTGCTGGGGATCAGCTGATTGTGTCCCAATTGTCCCAGAAAAGAAGATGAAGAGGAGGAAGATTTTGTGAGGTTAAGGGAATCAGCTGTGAAGAATATTCATGAACTAGGATCAACAGCTGATATTCCAGAAAATAAAAATAAAAATAAAGATGATCACGGCTGGCAACAGCAGTCCAACCGGAAAAGGCGGAGATATATTGTCGGTAAGAAAGATAGCACTGTGCATGGAATACCGAGAACTATGTCTCTGCATGTAACGCGTCTGAGCCCAAACACCTCTCCAGAGGACCTGAAAAAAATGCTTAAGGGTGTTTTCCCAGAAGTGCAATGCTCACAGCATAGCTCTAAACGTCCTGAGGTCTATGCCTCTTTGAAGGTTACCATTAGTCAAACCAACTTCCAAAGGGCTTGGGACAGTAATCTTTGGCCAAAGGGGGGCGCTTGTGTCCAGGTTTTTTCACCAAAAGAGGTCCCTGCTAAAACCACAGGACCAAATGGAACCTCTTTGAATCATACTTCATCTCCTGATAATTTAAACACAAACGTAAGTGTTACTCAAAATCAAAAACATTTGATTTACTCTGTGCAGAAAGATGCAAGTCTTATTACTGAACCTAGGGGTTGCATTAACTTAATAAATTTCAATATCAGGAGCCTCAGATGCAAGAATGATGATCTAGCATATCTGCTGAAATCCTTAAAGCAACCAGAAGTTCTAGCTCTCTCTGAGACATGGTGTTCAGCTGAAGAAATTAAGTCCCTCCATGTTGAGGGATACACTCTAGCGGCATCCTTTTCCAGGATATCAAGTCGTGGTGGAGGAGTCGCCATTTACTGTCGGGAACATATGACTTTTAGAAGCTGTGTTTTGAAGACTCATGGTATTGAAAATCTATGTGAATTTACATGTGCAAGATTTTTGCTAGATTCCTATACTTTAACTGTGGTTTGTATTTATCGTCCTCCGCTAAGGGACTGGGTTCTTTCTTATACTGGAGGTAGGAGCCAGAGAACTAAAATTAAAATCAATGGTATTGAATATGCCTCGGATTACAGATATGTTAGTGTGGGTGTCCCCCAGGGTAGTGTGATGGGACCCACACTTTTTATCTTCTACGTTGCAGATGTTTTAAGGGTTATGACCGCAGGTGTATCAATCTTGTTTGCTGATGATATGACCTCTATTCTCAGTTCAGATTGTTTAATAAACCTAGCTCTAATCTTACATTCTTGTATTGATCAAGCTTTTACCTATAGTTACAAGAATGATTTGGTCTTAAATTTGAGTAAGACCGTATTGATGCAGTTTTCTTCTAGTGAACTTGATCAATCCTTATACATCAAAGGAGGAAATAACATTGGTTCTATTCACCAAGTACATATCACCAGGTTTCTCGGACTGCATGTTGACTATCAGCTAACTTGGTCTCATCATGTTGATATTCTCTTAAAGAAACTGTCTACCTACTATTTTGTTTTATGGAAATTGAGATCATTTGTTGATAGAAACATTTTAATGTCCTACTATTATGCTTATGTATATTCAGCAATTTCTTATGGTATAGTAGCATGGGGCCACTGTAAGCGCATTGATGAAATTTTTATTGCTCAAAAGAAAATTATTCGAAATATTTTATTTAAACCTTCCAGACATTCTTGCAAATAACTTTTTGAGACTCTCAATGTTCTGACAGTTCCATCAATCTATATTTTTCAATCAACCCTATATATTAAAAAACACCTGAGTGAGTACTCGATTATTGGTGACATGCCTATCCATTGAGAAATATTAATGATCTTAGCATTCCAAGTTACAGATTGTCATCTGCCAATAATAGCTCTTACATTATGCCAATCAGAATTTATAATCATTTACCTTTGGGGTTGAGAAATAAAACAAACATGAAAGAATTTTAATCTAGTCTTCTTAAATTAACAACTGAAAAAACTTATTATAGCTTAAATGAATATTTTGGCACCAATTTTTAACAATTTTTTACAGATAAAATAAATTTTTACAACAAAGTTTTAACTTAGAGTTGTGACTGGGATGGATACGGTTGACAAATTTTAATATGTTTTCTTGTGATGTACTTTTATTAATGTTAAGTGTTCATATATTTGTATTTTATTTTATTTTATAGTGTAAAAAATCTTTCTTTTTGTGTAACTTTTAGCAATTTGGTAGCATGTAGCATGTAGTTAGTTTTTAGATTTTAGTTAGTTAGTTTTTGGAAAGTTGACAAAGCCAATGTCATCGAATTTTGACCAAAATGGTGAATAAAGATTGATTGATTGAATATCAAATAAGTTTGCTTCAAAGTGAGTAATATCAGCGAATATTAACTACGACAAGAAGGCCCACTTAATGGCCAGAAAGCGCTACAAAGGAATCGTCGTTGATTTTCTTCGTTACCTGGTAACGATCAGCAAACTCCACCGCACACAGGTTGAATTTAAATAAAAGCTGGCCATAAACGATATTTTCGTTTGCGGTATATTTAATCAAATTTATAACGAAATTATTTATAGCACCCTAATACTCTAGTTGGCATTGGAAAAACACAATTGATATCTTCTGATTTGTTTGCAGCGCCCTGTCAAACTTACGTTACGGTTTTTTTTATTATTATCACCAAATAAATAGTTTGATAAAGTTTGTATTCAACTGGATGTTTCAAAAATCAGTTAACGTTTTTAATTAGTTAATATTGATAACAATACTCAAGGTATGTAATAACTAATATTTAAAAGATTTTGACTTTGTGTTAACGATTTCATCATATTTCCGAATACTAATATTCTGACAAAAGACATCAAGAAGAAAATGTTGCTCGAATTTGCCCCATCTTTTAATATTTAATTAAATTTTGGCGTTTTGGGTGATTTTAAAATTGGTTAAAGGTTTCGCACAATTTTACTGTATATTTCATTCCTATTTTGTAATACAATACAACTAAAAAATAGCGATATTATCTTATATCGAATATTGACTCGACTATAGAATTTAGGCTTGAAAATTAATTTGACAAAAGGATGAGCTGGTCTACAGCCGCCGCGTCAAAGGTCGCCTGCTAGCAGTGTCGATTTTCGTTACTTTTGACTACTCGTTACTTTTCGTTACTTTGATATAAAGTAATCATTTCAAATATTCGTTACTTCGTTACTTTTATTACTTCGATTATTAGGTATATTTTGGGTATTGTATGGTTCGTTACTTACCCCCTTAATATTTATCTATTATTACTATCGTTTATCATAATGTTTACTGCAATACCTTCATCTTTATCAATCATTATAATTTTTTTTGTCTAATAAGAAAATTCTAAGTGCTCCTGTGAAATACTATTTAATTACGAACGTGTATAAAGTTAAGGCACTTGCTTCATATATTTGGCTATTTGGATCATCAACAACTGTTTTCATTATTATGAAATAACAGAGATACGTGGTGCGAGGAAACAAAACATGTATGTAACGCAAACAGCAAAAATGTTCATTATTACATATTAAATAATATAAACACTTTATAATCTGTGTATTTACTTATGAATAATTCTCATAATAATCCTGAAGTACTAGAAAACTAAACAAACACAACCTATCTAGAATATAAAAAAAATATCAAAAAATTCAGGTACTCAGAGGCCATAATTACAATGTAAAAATAATATATTTTGAACATTCTTTCCCTTCAGATGACTTCTCCTCTCTGAAATTAAGCAGTACATTTAATGCCTATATGGTCTATAATGTCACCTTAGCTCAAAAATTCGATAAGGTCGCTGGTCGACTTACCTTTCGTACCAAAATTCATTAGAACCTGCAAATATTTCAAAGTAACGAGACCAAATACGATAAAATCATATATTTAAGAGTATTAAATATATGGATAAAATATGCTGCGACTATCCGACCTTAGCGGTGAGTCCGGTAAGTGCCGACTATCGACAACCGTGTAATGTAATCACTGTATTCAAAGTAACGAAGTAACGATAGTGTTCTCGGTTCGGTATTCGGTACTTCGGGTATTGGATAGTAACGAATATAAAGTTACGAGTAGTTACTTTTTTGACACCAGTATCGCCTGCCAACATGATTGTTTTATTTGTATCAATGTATCATGGCCTGCCGATATTCTGTTAGTATTCGCGCGGGGAAGGAGACACACCGTTGACATGCCGCCGCGGAGAGTGATCCTTCTTATCATATAGTTTTGCCCAGATACATAATAAAAAGACAAAGACTGATGTACTATACTGCTAACGTGCTAACACTCCGTTGAGGTTATGTGTTGGTGTTATACCTAATTGTGCAACAACTGTAGCCAGATTATCAGAAAATGACGCGTCGAAATGAGGATCCCTTATTGGCTAAATTTGTAACGTGCGCAGTTTTCCCTGCTGCTGCCTTGTTTGAGCATTTACGTTTCTCTGTTTTTTTTTGCTTCATATGTTGTACTGAAAGTATTTTCAAATGTCATTTAAATTCAAGTTTAAATTACCCTTAACGCAACGCATTATTAAATTGGAATTTTAAAAGCTATATCTGTTGTAAAGTCATCGGTACGGGTGGGCAAGAAATTGAATAATCGATTATACTCTTAATATTTTAGCAAATAACTGATAATCGATAAGATGATTAATCGGTAATTTCTTAAAAGTGAATCGAATAATCGATTATTGTCGCCCACCCCTAATCCCATAATATTGTAGTAAGTGAAACTGAAGGTGAAATTTCGGTAGAATCATTATTGCTGATGCAAGACTGATGTTAATTTTAATTTGTAAATATGGCTTTGATATTACCTTCGGTTATTCAGAATATAAACAAGTGTTTTTGAACAACAGCTGCACTGATGCTTCTATATTTTTTACTAGTTGCGTCCCTATTAGATCAATTTTTAAAAATAGCGATAACTCTGAAATACATGTATGGCAAAATTGCAGGCCCTCATCAACGCGTTTCTGTCGTCCGCTTAACATTCATTTTGCTCGTGAGACTCCTGAATTAACAGTTGCAAAAACAAAATTTGGATCATCGAATTAAAAATTTAAAACCCTTTTCTTTACAACGAAGGAGCCCTTAATTTTCAAAATCCTTTTTTAAAACGATTTAAGAACATACAAATGATTTTTATACATGATTTTTATCGTTAGTGATAATTGATACTCCCTATATATAAATACAGATGATGAGCAAAAAATTCAACAATTATTTGTGTAAAACACGATATATTAAACGTGTAGTACTTAATAACTTTTATGTCTTATTTCTGGTAAACCTTATTATGGCCAGCTTTCCTAGAAATTCGACCAGTGTGCGCCGGGTCCAAAGGTCACATGCCAGTATCATGCTAGTTTTCGCGCGGGGAAGGAGACATACCGTTGACGTGTCGCCGTGGAGAGTGAATCTTCTTATCGTAGTTAATATTCGCTGGTAATATCGACGTTAAAGAAGACGTCAATAGGTTCTGAGGTATCAGTATCAGTATAGAAGGGGTGGCGCCTAGCGGGCCTTGCACTTTGGCCACCAATTGGGCCCGTTGTGCCCCCAGCCCGCATTAGAGAACCTCCAGGATGCCGGTCTTCCTTAAGAAAGCCCGCATCTCATTCAGACTAACACGATGCACTGAATCTGGCTCGATCGGCGTCGCGCCAAAAATTCTGAGTCTTGCCCACGCGAAGGCGGGGTATTCCGTAAGTAGATGGTATGGGGTCTCGTCGTCCTCCATGCACCATCTACACTCCCCCTCCTCTGTAATTCTCAGCAGGGTCTAATGCCGTCTAAGCCCACAGTGCTCTGTGTAGAATCCTACCAGGGCCCTGCACCTCCTTCCTTCCTAGGTAGGCACAACAGCCCCCTGGCGAGTACTCTTCGCGGGCCCATGTATCATGAGCCTCGTATGTCTCATCCCCGGAGCCGACCGCCATACCTCTTCCGCCCGACCCTCCGTCCAGGCCTCCAAAGCTCTTTCGCTAACACTCTGGGCGATTCCCACACAGGGATCAGGCCCCAAGTATCCGAGTGCGGAGCCTTCTCTGGCTAAGGCATCAGCGGCCTCGTTTCCCGGTACATACTAGTGTCCCGGTACCCAGACCAGTGTAACCTTTTTAAGCTTTGCAAGTTTAATCAGCCAGCTTCTGCACTCCCTTACTAACAAAGAGCGCGTGCGGACCGACTTCAGTGCCATGAGTGTGGCCTTGCTGTCGGAGCAGAAGAAAATCCTCCCGCCACCGACATTGAGCCTTAACGACTCCCAGACCCCCATCATGATCCCAAAAATGTCCGCTTGGAAGACCGTAGTGTGCTCGCCCAGTGAGGCGGATAATTCCCGCCCCAGGGCGTCACAGTACGCACCAGCTTCGGAGAGTTCTCGTTTTGGACCCGTCCAAGTCCTCAGGTCCGTCCCAGCGCCCTACGACAAACCCACAAGGCACTGAGCGCCGCCGCGATCATGAGCCGAATGTGTTTCTAAAAGGTCAGTTTGGAGCCCAACCAGACACTCAGATACTTGACACATGTCTTAGCCACAAGAGGGGCCCCTTCCAACGTGATGTTGGGAGAGGCCTCCAGCTTCCTTTTTCTGGTGAAGATGACCATCTCTACTTTGTTGGGATTCGCCCTGAGTTCGTTATCCCTACACCACTGTGAGAACCTTGTCAATGCTTCCTCCAGGAGCCTCTGCAATATTCCCACCTCACTACCTTGTGCCATAATAACAACGTCCGCGTCATCTGCAAAGGCCTGTACATAGACCCCATGCTCTACTTTCAGGATGCGTAGGATCTCGTCCACCACTAGACACTACAGGAGGGGTGACATCCCCGCGATGACTCAACCCTAACCATCTCATCTTCCAGCCTAGCCTCAACCCTCCGCCCGGTGGGAATGGAGCGGATCCAGCTCGTTATGACCGGAACCGCCCCCGTTCGCTCCACTGATCGGCAGATCGAACCCACGGCTGTGTTATTGAAGGCTCCTTCAATATCCGCAAATACGCACACCGATAGCCGTCCGCCCCCCAGCCACTCCTCCAGCCTGGATACCAGATGTTGAAGAGCCGAGTCCACCGACCTGCCCGTTCGATATGCGTGCTGTTCCGGACTCAGAGGGGCCCTTAGAGCCACCCACTCCCTAAGGTATCGGCACACCAGCCTCTCTAGTGTCTTTATCAAGAAGCTGGTGAGACAAATAGGTCGATACGATTTCGTATGGGTGTAGTCGTTCCTTCCCGCCTTGGGAATGAACACCACTCTGCTGTGCCTCCGGGGCTCCGGCACATACCCGTATGCGATAGAGGTCCTGAAAAGGTCCATCAGCGGCGTACTACGGAGTCCTCCGTCACGTTGCAACAGCGCCGGAAAGACCCCATCCTCACCTGCTGCCTTAAACGGGGCAAAGGTCTCGATTGCCCACATAAGCCTATTGTAGGTGACCATCTTTGTGGCAGTGCCATAGTCAGCTCCAATGCTAAACCCGGCCCCGCCCTCACCTCCCCGGTCCATAACTGTTGAGCCTGGGAAGTGTGTGGTCATTAGCTGGTGCAGAGTATCCGCCGGTGACGACGTATAGCGTCCACCTGTCCACCTGGCTTACAGACACGGCCCAATTTGACGAGTGGGGTGGTGAGGTTGATTGACTTTGAAATTGTCAATATTTCTTCCGAATATTTTGCTATGCGGCATTTCAAAATCCGCGACAGTATGGGATAAAACAGCAGCCCAAAATCTCAAAAATCATTTTTAGTAACGAACGATCCACTTACTTTACCTGTTTTCCACGAACTCTATCATCTTCTTTATAACTATCCACATATAGAGAGTACTACGATCTTTGTTGAAATATTAAAAATTAATTTATGAACCCTTATTTTCCTTGGATAAGAAGCCAAAAAAGAGCAACATTTTATATATTGAGAGAAAATTTTAATAATAATAATCTAATTTTAGTTTTAGTTCACAAACCATAACATAATTTTTTGATAATATCTGGAAAGAGACTTCGGTTTAGTGCACACCCGAACGCATTTGCTAATGTAGATTGTTCAGTGTAATGCTGGGGATAGACCCATATTTGCAGGATAACGTTGAAATATATGAACGTTAGTAACTATAGATCTAGATATGGCGGCGTAACTGGGATTATATATTACCCACTAAAATTACCATAAGTATGGAATCTAAGAGGCTTCTCATAAACTGAATAGCATACAGTTAAACATTTTTACAAGTCATGGATACAATGTCATTATTATCTGGTGAATGCCTGTGTTAAAAGTTTATTTGAACATATAATTGGTACGAAAATATAAAATTGCCAACAAAATAAACAAATTATATGTATTAATATTGATTCTGAGGCAATTCTCTAGGAATTTGATTTGAAATTGGAAGGGCTTCATGTATGAATTGAAGTGCTTATGGTCATGTCAATAAACGACTTATCCTCTTATTAAATCACGAAAGAGTTCTTTCTGTTTTTGTAAGATACAGATATTTTAAAGTATTGAGATATCTTCTGGGATCTTCCATCTGAGGTTTCCCACGGTAAAAGTGAAGTGGGGTATAGTGTATACTTTGGCTAAGGATTTTCTAACGGATTTAGGGCAAGAGCTTAACTAACGTTTGTGATAAAGTGTTTTCGAATTTTAAGACGAAATCGAAAATGTATCTCTAAGGATCATCTGACTGATAATAAAAATATGGTAATGTCTCAAATATATTTCGCCACTCGAAAATAGTTATTGGTATCCAAATAGAAGGACTGAGGTACCACATCCACTGGTTATTGCTCGAAAATAAATAATGCCGCTCAAATACGTGAGGTCTCGAAGAACAATAAATTAGGAACTAGATAAAGTAATCCTTATACGAAACATATTACTTACTCTAATATTAACGTATGGCAATTAACCCATTCCAATTTAAGGCCTAGTATTCCAAGACATAGAAGAGCATGTACGGCAATAATGACTAAACCAATATCACTGTTTTACGGAGCTGTAGAAAGAAATACTGACACAATTATAATTTAGAATTTTCGTTCAGAAAAAAGCGTGGTCTCCCACTACAAGCGAATAATCTTCAAAGCACTGGATATCCTCCAGAAAGGAGCAACCTCAGAAAAATGCAGCTAATGCGTCCAGGCAACTGCCCATAAAAATTAGGTGTTCAGTGTAACCTATTTAAAGTTGGTTTAAGTGATGTATTTTGGTAAAAAAGTATTTTATAAAATACTTTCTTAGAAACTAACAATTTAAGGCAACTCTTAATAAATAAATCACTATTTTCTATTGAGAATAATAATTTGAAAAATGCTTCTATTTTTTTTGTTTGGCAAACTCAAACGATATAATCTGAAGATTTGCTGATAAAAAAATTAACAGTTTTTTCTTTAAGAAAACTATCGATAAGAAAGTGCCTAACCACTATAAAAATACAATTATGCATTTTTTATAGCTTAATGGTTAAGTTATTAAAATAATTTTCCTTACGATGTCTGTAAATAAAGTCTATTTTCTAGGCGCCATTATTATAAATATGATGATTGGCTTTAAATTCTACACTTGACCTGAAACTTTATTATTACAACTGTAATTTTAGTCAAGCCAAATTATTTCACGAAAATTTTGAAAAATTGCGGATTAAGAATATTTGTGAATTCCTATCCTACATCGCTCTAAAATCAAATCGAAGTCAATATAAATTTGCACCAGACTGGACAAATAACTAACCCTAACTTATAAAGTCGGTGCAAAGTACTGCACATCTTACACAAAAAAGTAACCTCAGAAAAATGCAACCATTACGCCTAGGCAACTCCTTAAAAAAATGTAGCCTATACAAACTTGCCTTAAGTGAAATTATTCTTCCCATATCACACCGATTAATTTTTTGTGGCATTTTTTGTTTTATAAAATACTTTCTTAGAAACTAACAATCCAAGCCAACTATTAATAAATAAATATTAAAATTTGTTTATTGAGAAGATTCATTTAAAAAATGCTAATTTTTTTTCGGTAAACTCGGAACACCAGTGGTCATTGAGATATAATTTGAAAGTTTTCTGATAAAAAGCATACCGATATTTTTTTTATAAAAACTAGTAGCCACTATAAGAAATACAATTATACATCTTTTAGACCTTAAGGTTTAACTTATTAAAATAGTTTTCTCAATGATGTATGTAAATCCAGTCGATTTTCTAGCTGCCATTCCTATATGATGAGTGGCTTTAAATTCTAGACTTGACTTGAAATTTTTTTATTGCAACTGCGATTTTAGTTAAGCCAAATTATTTTACATTAATTTAGAAAAATGGCGGACAATATTCTAGTAGTGTCTATATTATTGGAACTAATGGTAATATTTGCGAATGCCTATCCAGTATCGCTCTAAAATAAAATTGGTATCCATATAATTTTGCACCAGACTAGACAATAATAACTTTTTCAAACTTATAAAGTCGAAATGACGGTGATCAGTGTTGCCGCAGTAATTTTACAGATGTACTAATTATTTATCGAAAAATGTACTAAATTTTACTAAAAGATGTTATATCGCTAATTAAAAGGTAAAAATATTTTTTTACGATAGCAGGGCTTAGTTTGTAGTGTGAATCGATTGCACTGTAAACTGTACACAAGTGTACACTGTGAATTAATTAATTCCCTGAATAAGTAACACATATCTATGAAAAGCTCATATATCAAACTGAAAAATTATCACTAACAAATTTCTCAGTAAAAAATAGTAACAAAGGTAAGCAAATTTGACAAAAAATATACGTTAAAATAATTAAGAACGGTGATTTTTCAAACATTATGATAAAATAATAACAGAATTAAAGATACTTTTTATCTTTAACATTGCAGATGGTAGTTCTTATTCGCAATAAGTTTACCGCGAATAATTTCTTTTTTTAAGTGCAAATTATACATGACGTGTTTAATCGGCTAATTTTTTCTTTCAATTTAATTTAATTTGGAATATACCGTCAACAAGGCACTACCACACTTCCGTGTGGTTAATATCTTAGTCTTATAAGAAGTTAGAAAATTTTAATAAATAAATGAAAACCTTCTTCAAAGCATATTTTTAAAAGCCTTTTGTAGATTTGCCTACTAACTATCGTGCCTTGGTAAAAACTCGTATACTATTTTTCTTTAATAAGACACTTGAGTAATTGAAACTTGAAATTTTGCAAACGTATTAAGAACTGATGACAGTACAATAATTTCATAATAATAATAAACACATATGAATATACACTGTGGGCAAAATTAAATTGGAACCCTCTTTAATGCTTAATAACTTTTTTATTTTCAAAGGATTTTTTATCATTTTTGGATATGTTATGGCCTAAGGTATTAGGATTAAAAAGAACTTTGCAAAGACGGTCTACTTCAGTGGCATGCAGAAAAGGGAGAGTTTTTCAAAACCAATGTATTTCAGGTCGTTGCAAAAATCGGCCAAATGAAATAAAGATGTAAAAATGGGCAAAAAAGATTTGAAAGGGTTCGGAATAGTGATCATTAAAAAACCAGGTCAATACAAACAAAATTAAAATTGATACTTTAATTTTGATAAAACCATGTCTTGTGGGCCCAATTAAATTGGATCCTTTTTTAATGCTTAATGACCTGTTATTTCCAAAGGATTTTTTATCATTTTTGGATATGTTATGGCCTAAGGTATTGCGATTACAGAGAGCTTTGCAAAGACGGTCTACCTCAGTGGCGCACTGAAAAGGGAGTATTTTTCAAAACCAATGTATTTCAGGTCGTTGCAAAAATCGGCCAAATGAAATAAAGATGTAGAAATGGGCAAAAAGGACTTGAAAGGGTTCGGAATATTGACCATTAAAAAACTAGGTCAATACAAACGAAAATAAAAATTGATACTTTAATTTTGGAAAAACCATGTCTTGTGGGCCAAGTTAAATTGGATCATTTTTAATGCTTAATGACCTTTTATTTTCAATGGGTTTTTTTATCATTTTTGGACATATCATGGCCTAAGATATTAGATTCAAAAAGAAACTTTTAAAGCGGGTCTACTTCAGTGGCGTACATTAAAATTTAAAATATATTTTTTTTTAATTAAAAAAAAATTAAGTAGATTCAAAATGTCTGTACGCCAATGAAGGAGACCCGTTTTGCAAAGTTCTCTTTGATTCTAATGTCTTAGGTCATAACATATCCAAAAATGATAAAAAATCCTTTGCAAAAAAAGTCACTAAGCATTAAAAAGGATCCAATTCAATTTGGCCCACGAGACATGGCTTTACCAAAATTAAAGTAGAAATTTCAATTTTGTTTGTAGTGACCTGGTTTTTTAATGGTCAATATTCCGAACCGTTTCAAATCTTTTTTGCCTATTTTTACATCTATATTTGGCCGATTTTTGCAACGACCTGAAATACATTGGTTTGGAAAAAATACCCCCTTTTATGTACGCCACTGAAGTAGAGCCTCTTTGAAAAGTTCTTTTTAATCCCAATACCATAGGCCATAACATATCCAAAAATGATAAAAAAGCCTTTGAAAATAAAAAAGTTATCAAGCATTAAAGAAGGTTCCAATTTAATTTTGCCCACAGTGCATTGCCTTTACAGCCCCATTACTTTTACACTTGATGTCAATTGTTCAGAATTTTATATCGCTAACTATTTTAAAACAATTTTAAGACAAAAGAATAAAAAATAAAATTATAAGTACTTTAAAAACTAAAAAAAAACACACTTTTGTAGCAGCATTAACTAAAAGGTAGAAAATACATTTTAAATATATTGTTTTTGTTCAACAGTGATGAGAATTCTCTCAGCTCCATATAATTAAAAAAAAATCGAATAAGCTTAAAATGGCAATAAAGTGATTGACAAAAAGTAATATCGATATCAAAAAGCATAAGTTTCTTTCTAAATTCTGAAGATAAATTGACCTTTACAAATAGCTAGCGATAAAAAATACAGAATAATTGATATCAAGGACCTCACGCTTTTTTATATAAAAATTTATTTTTTGTCAATCGCTTTATTCTCATTTTAAGCTTATTCTCTTCTTATCACTGTTGAATAAAATCTGTATATTTAAAATTAATTTTCTTCTTTTTACTTCACGTTGCTTCAAAAGCGTGTTTTTTTTTAGGTTGGTAAAGTTTTTCAAGCAGAACTTCTCTCTTACGACCTACTCTCTCCCTCTAGTGATTTTAATTTTTCTCTTCGAATAAGTTTAAAATGACAATAAAGTTATTGAAAAAAAAGCCATTTTGATATTAAAAAGCATGAGGTTCTTTCTACATTGTTATAATAACTTGACCTGTACAAATAGGTAGCTATAAAAAATCAGAACAATTGATATTAAGCGCCCCACGCTTTTTTATACCAAAATATTTTTTTTGTCAATCGCTTTATTCTTATTTTAAGCTTATTCGAAAAAATATTAAATTATATCGAGTTGAGAGACTTCACACCACTGTTGAACAAAATCTGTATATTTAAAATTTATTTGCTACTTTTTACTTCACGTTGCTACAAAAGCGTGAGTTTTAGTTTTGTAAAGTTTTCAAGCAGAACTTCTTTTTTAGCTCCTACCCTCTCCCTCTAGAGATTTGAATTTTTTTTGAATAAGCTAAAAATAACAATAATGTGATTGAAAAAAAAATTCATTTTGATATTAAGAAGCATGCGGTTCTTTCTACATTGTTATAATAACTTGATCTTTACAAATAGGTAGCGATAAAAAATCAGAACAATTGATATCAAGCGCCTTACGCTTTTTTAAATCGAAATAAATTTTTTGTCAATCGCGTTATTCATATTTTAAGCTTACTCGAAAAAAAGTTATATAGAATCGATGGATCTCTCATTACTATTGAACATATGTATATTTAAAATTTATTTTCTCCTTTTTACTTCACGTTGTTACAAATGCGCGATTTTTAGTTTTGTAATGTTTTTCAAGCAGAACTGCTCTCTTATCTCCTACCCTCTTCTTCTAGTAATTTGAATTCCAGTACAATTACTGCAAATAATGAAAAATTGAGCGGGTATTAGAATTTCTGTACTTCAAAAGCTCTAAAGGTGCTACAATACAAATTAAAACCACTGATTGCTTAAAACAAATAAATTATCATTACTTCTCTAATCTATGTCCATTATTATATGATTTATATATAATTTATAAGAACGACTAAGCTTAAAACGTTCAAAATACAAATAAATGAACCACGAGTGCAGCGTAGTAACCAAAAACTTGACTATAAAGTAAAAATGGTAAATAACTACAGTAGGCACAATACACAGCTATCAGATCAATCCTAGTGATCCCTATGCTCCCTACCTTTTTTTGCTGTTTTTACTGTTTTTTCACGGATTTTGCTGTTTTTGTTAAACAAAAAACAGCAAAAATCATTACAAGCAGCAAACAGCAAAAACAGTAAAACTAACAAAAACAGCAAAACATAGCTGGCGGGCACTAGAGATCACTAGGATTGAGCTGATAGCTGTGTATTATACCTACTAGTTACTCTCAGACTCCCAGAACTGAAAAGCAGCCGACTAGGGAATTACCAATAATATCATGTGATGCTTTTACCTAAATAAGTCGATTGTCCAAAAGGCAGAGGCGGTCAGTATCGATGCTCTTCAATCCGACAGCGCAATGCTTTGAAAAATGATTTATTGTTGGTAAATAGATATACCGTAATTGATGTAAATAATGTATTTTCTTTTATTTTCATTTTTGTGTCAATAGAGTAGAAATTTAATATTGACATTATCATTATTATTATTATCTCTTCGGCCAATTTTGCGAAATAAACAATTAAATTTCATAGAGATACATAGGGGCAGGTATTTGTTATCATGCCAATTCATTTCTAGTAAAAAATGTAAAATTAAATTAGACTTATAGAAAAGGAATATCAGTTATTGTAATATTCTGGTATTATACCCATCCATAATATCTCAACATACTAAGAAATTTTCCCTCTTAGAGTAGACTTTATAGTTGTCAGCTATACTAGGACATTTAATTGAATTTTGTTTGCAAACAAAAGTCAGTAGTTTTAACATAAGCAAAGTTTGGGCTACAAAGCGAAAGTTCCCTTAATGCTATTTTTACAATAACGGAATATAATAATGACTGGTCGGTATAAGCAATTATTTCTTAAATCATTTATGACCACAAAGGTGGGGATGGTAAGTAACTTTATAATTAACAACTTAAATTAGTGGACTGTATTGAAATAGGGTAGTGGGGATTTTATTCATAGGGTGTGAATTGAAACATGTATTTTAGGTATTACGTACTTTAATGATGCAAGAATTAATTTGCATCAAATGATAAATATATACAATGAATTCTAACTACTTTCAAGCATTTAATCTTTCACACATAAAACTAGATAATTCCCCTCTTCACTGAATTTAATTAACTTTCTTGTATTCAAACTAACTGCTTTCGTTCACATAAAATACCTCGTTACGTCTTTTTCGATTCTCTCAATTTAACTTTGCCAGGGATATAGATAAGACTTCGAACAGTTGATTCGAATCTCGAGTACCGGAATGGATTTGCCTACTACCAATTTCCGCTACGAGCTGTATTGTCTCTAGAAAATGCGTTAAAACGCTCAAAGGAGTTCTTTATCAAAGCTTGGACAAAGAGAATAGAGGGTATAGCAGATATTCTCTAAATATCTGTACAAAAAAAAGAGAAAAACTACTAAATAATTTGGCGTTAGCCACAGCTACGACTGGGTACATGTAATTGGCGCCAAATTCATGCAGAACGATGACTGGATCGATGCATCACGGTTGAGTGTTTGTAAGGTACTAAAATGAATTTTTTCAACCGGCGCGACAGGGAGAAATATAGCGGGAAATTGCGCGGAGGCGGATGAAATAGTAGAAGCATGTTCTTTCTTTATTTGACATATTGTTATTTACACAACACTGACGGAGACAAATATATATTATATTGAGAACGATTAATAACGATTTCCTTGACGGAGTGACAACTTGCTTTTTAGAGATTGTTGCATATAACGGAATCTATTGTAACCACATTCCAGGTTCGGATTAAGGAGTAAATGAAATACAATGTTTTAAATGCACAATTATGCTGTTTACCTGGAGTGAGATAAATTTATTTGGGTTTGAATTATGACTCAATCATACTACGGACATGGGTACATCATCAAACTATACGGTGAAAAACGCAAGTTAATACATATGTTGGGGTGTTTCCCCAACAATGACCTAAATAATAATTACTAAATGAAACAACATACTTGAACTAGATCAAAATTCTCTGATGATCAATCTACATATTTAAGAGAAAACTTACGTCATTTAGCGGTATAGAAATATCGAATTCAGAAAACTGAATTGCATAACACAGTGGCCTATCTTTCGCACTGCACTGTTGCTGGATGGCATTCAGTTGTCGGGAGATTTCCTGAATTTCATCCTGCAGGGCTTTGCTAGCTTTTCTTGTCGATTCGCAATCTATCACCAGATCGGCCACAATTGCAGATACCTTCGACGATTCTAAAGAATAGACATGTTGAAATATGATCTTTATAATTTTGAATATTTGTTTTACACATATCACGATCATTTATTTCGTTACTTACATTGTGGGTTAATTGGCAATTATTTATATTGAAAAATGTTTGCAAAAGCATTTATATTTCATCTGGTTTAATGTTCGTTTCATTGTTAATAGTCGTTTTGATACCTACTTTCCTTTATTTCTTCAAGGGTAAGAAAAACGATATCCAATCCTGTTTCTGTGGAGAGCTGCTGTTGATATGGCACACCCAAATAGGCCTCAATATCTGAAATTATTAAAGATTGGGCTATTTAAGCTCTAAGTCTCTAATAGTAATGTAATAAAACTATTAGAATTTATAATTCTTTCATCTTTTTACCATTATTGTCATTTTAACTCAGTGATTTGAAATTAATGGTATTTAATTTTATATATTTATATGGTACGCAATCGATATTGCGTGGATTTTACAATTTATTTCATTATTAAGTTGATTAGAGTCTGAGCCTAAGTTGTACCAAAGATAAACAAAATATAATAGGATTCCTCCACTTAAATGGAGAAATGCGATAACCGAAAATAGCAACTCATTAATTTTATTTTATGTAGGGTCAATATTTACGACGTTATAGACACAGAACTTCCCATCTCTTTAAATTGACCATGATATGCAGTGAAAGAGAAATCTTCAAAATGCCATCCGCTTAAGCAAAATTTAGGATAGCAGCTCATTAAGGTCGGCCATTACTCAGCTTTTATTACCGCACATATACATTCCGTGTTCCTAGGCCATTAAATGTGATAAATATTCCATTTTATCTTGTTAAATCTCGACTGGAATAGCCTTTATAAGCTTTAATTTTTACCGGTGTTGATGATAATAATCGTTTAACATATACTGGCTATTAATACAGCGGTGTATTAACAAGAAGCAATCCCAAAATAATCGGCATTGTCAGAACTGGAAGAATGACTACATGTTGATTTATTATCTTAATTTTGGTTTTATTTAACGTAGTAAACATGTTATTACGGTTCGATTTGGCTATCGTATATCGAAGCGAAAAGTGCGTTTAAACTTACCGCCGTCCCTAGAGTTTCGAGCGCAATTATATTTGTTAGCGAAACACCCTTGTAGGTTTCGTCCAGTTCCCGTATCGTTCTGAAAATACTCTGGTCGAAGCAATTAACAGGATTATTCAGTGACTATTATAGTGGGAAAACGGTACATACAACTACGGGAAAATGGCAGCATTAAATTCAGTGAAAATTTGGGAATATCTTAGAAATATAATACTTCTCATCGCTAGGTCGTTAAAATTTTCGAAAATTTATTTATTTTTTTAAATTTTAGAAAAAAAAAATTTTGTGTAAAAATCTTCCTTTACAGACATTCTTTTAAGTATTTAATGAATAATCTACCAGTTGGATTTGCCATTTTTCCTTAACTTTTTTCATAAAATTACAAAAGGTGATTTTGAGAAACAATTATAATAACTTCAGTAGTCGTGAACAAAATGGCAATAGCGCATTACCGCCCGTGAACGCAAGAATATTTCTAGCTACGACCTGTGCACGTTGCTTGGCTAATTTTAGCAGTAAACAAACAGAACAGGGCCGGCTTTTAGTACGTGTTTAGGATCGTTTGCAAATTTATTTTAAAGACTATTTTATGAATATTTGTGTCAACTTTATGACGGTGATTGTTAATTTTTGAATAAGCAGTTAAGAAAAAACGCACATATTAGGTATATTAGTTTTGTTTTGTCTCATATTTTTTGGGTTTAGACAAATCGGTAAATTTTTGATGTGTAAATATCTTACGCGGCGGTATGAAGGTAATCTCGGCAAATGGGATGGAAATCATAAGTGGGGACGGGAAAGTGAGGGCCTATGTGAGCGGGTATTACAAATGCGAATGTGTTTGTTTGTTTGTTTCTTACGCTTTCACATGAAAACTACTCAACCGATCATCATGAAATTTTGTACAGATATTTTCAGGAGTATAGTAAAGGACATAGAACACTTTTAGCTTTTACCCGCGGCTTCACTCGCGTTGATTATTACGGTTAGTTCTAATCCTATTTTCCACGCGTAAACTACTTAACCGATCATCATTAAATTTTGTAC